>OMKL01138962.1:0-13836 GCA_900302295.1 Parasudis fraserbrunneri | reverse complement strand
GGGGGTGAGAAAGAGGGGGTGAGAAAGATGGGGCAGGATGCCCCACAGGGGTGGATGTGTGTGAAACACAGTGCAAGGTCAAGCTGAAAGCTTTGAGGATCAAAGAGAGATTCGGCAGTAACAGACCTCCCTCTGCATTCTACCTCCGTACATCAAGGCCTGTAGTCTCTCACCCTCACCACATGGACCGTTCCCCCTACTGTACGGGTGAGGAAATATGCACCACTACTGGAGAGAACGTGGATCTGTAGTCAGGCAGGCAGATAGGTTGGCAGGTGGGTAGGTAGGTATGTAGGTAGGTATGTAGGTAGGTAGGTAGGTAGGTAGGTCAGAAGGTACTGTAGGCACAATAGATAGATAGGTAGGTCAGAAGGTACTGTAGGTACAGTTGGTAGGTAGGTAGGTACTGTAGATTAGTAGGTAGGTAGGTACTGTAGGTAGGTAGGTCAGTAGGTACTGTAGGTTGTAAGGTAGGTACTGTAGGTAGGTAGGAGGGTACTGTAGGTAGGTCAGTAGGTACAGTACTGTAGGTTGGTAGGTAGGTAGGTACTGTGGGTTGGTTGGTAGGTACTGTAGGTTGGTAGGTAGGTAGGTAGATAGGTAGGTAGGTACTGTAGGTAGGTTGGAGGGTACTGTAGGTAGGTCAGTAGGTACAGTACTGTAGGTAGGTAGGTCAGTAGGTACTGTAGGTTGGTTGGTAGGTACTGTAGGTAGGTAGGAGGGTACTGTAGGTAGGTCAGTAGGTACAGTACTGGGGCTGGGGAGCAGGCTACGGACTGTCCATTCTAGTTGCTATCTCTTCGCTCAGACACGGTCCCCGCTAGAGATAACACAGCAATTGCTATAGAAACGGCCTTGGTCCAGCAGCAGAGAGAGCAAAAACAGCATGACGACCTTCAGAGTGGGGGAGGTGGGGGGGTTGCTTTGGGTAGGAGAATAGCATAATTCAGTGTCTGTTGGGAAGAATTAATTCATTTAGGGACTCCAATATCCCTGTTTTGGTAGTGGTCTCAGACATTCCATTTCCAGACTGTGTGTCTACGATGTGATTTTATGCAGGATGACATCCACCTTCCGATTCAGTTCCAAAGTCTGAGAGCACACTGCCCGAACCGCCTCATTTTGTGCCTTTTGAACGGCTGTGGTAGATTTCCCAATTTGCCAATAGATCCAGAAGATCCCTGCTCCCAACAACAGGTTACCTGCTACCAAGAATGATAACAAGTAAACGTCCTCAGCATCTTCCACGGAGAGCATTGACAGGCACAAAGCCCGCCACTCGCTCCAGGAATCCGTTACATATCCAGCTGCGAAAGTCCCATCTGGGCAGGACGGTTCCCCCGGTCCGCTTTTCCTTGTCGAAAAGATTGTGTCAATAGCGTTGAGAGACCGGCTGATCAATTCCATGGTTCCAAATAATCCGAAGATTCAAACAGACTGCTGTAGCTCTTAAGACAGATTGATCCTGTGTCTCACTGAAGTGAGAGCAGAACTTAGGGAGAAAACGGTCAGAGAGAGGGAGGGAGGAGGGATGAGGAATGCTGTTAGGTAGGTACTGTCGGTTGGTAGGTAGTTAGATAGGTGGGTACTGTGGGTAGGTAGGTACTGTAGTTAGGTCAGTAGATACTGTAGGTTGGTAGGTACTGTAGGTAGAGAAATAAATACAAAAAGAGAGATTGAGATACAAAGAGAGGGGGAGAGAGACCTTCCCATCCATGCCCGTGAGATTTGAGTGGGTGCACCCAGAGATAATTTAAAAAAGAATACAAGGAGATATATCCCCACTGTAAAGCGAGATGAGGCTTACACTAGCATAGCAGAGATGGCAGCGTATGCTAATGAAACAAAAACAGAGCTCAAGGCAATGCACAAAAGGTGGGGTGTTGCCCTGTCCTCCGAAACTACTACACAATGAAAGACATGCATGCTAGGTACATCGGTTACTCCTTCCATAAATAGTTAGGATCGGTTAAATGTAGAGGACAAATTCCTGGTAAATGTAAAAAAAAATGTACTTGGTAATAAAGGGATACTAGTTCTAATACCCACTCAAACTATCACATGTTGTGGGAAAGGTGTTTGGTTATTTAGTAACATGAAGAAAAACAACCAAGATTAATTCTGAATCTCTGTTTTTGAGGTGAAAGCAGAATCCTTGAATAAGTGCGCAATTGGACCCCGTTCTTTTCTTTTTCACACAGCATTAAGCGTTCAACTACCACCATGCTAAAAAATATATGCACTTTATGCACTCTATACTGTATGCACTGCATATACTCTATACTGAAAGCTGCTGTAGAGATAAATCTACCAGGGTTAGTTCAGTTACCATCGTGCTAAAAATATATGCACTCATGGCACTGTAAGGTGCGTTGGTTAAAAGTGTCCACTAAATGGCCCTGTTATGTGAAATGTGAAAAATATACTGTATAATTCAGTCCCACTTTAACCCATATAACCCATATATAAGTGGAATGCTTAAAAGAATACTTTCAGCACAATGAAATATTCAAAGAAGAACCATTTAAGTGCTGAAAATGGTTCTACAACCAAAAGTGAGAACAAAATGGGAACAGACATGGAACCCAAATCAAAATGACTCCCAACCAACAATGAATTATCGCATAAAAACTCAATATAACCCAATGGAATTTGTACATTTAAAACAGTTCTCAAGATGATGTTGCTTACCCTCAAGTATCAACTGAACATATTGATGGGTAAAAAAAAAAAAGAAAAAAAGAACAGCATTAACATCCATGGTCAATACTCTAAGTGTCGGTTCAATTTTCAATTAGATGTTTCTTTTGAATAATTAATTCAAGGCAACCCCCACTCTTCACAATGAGGCTGAGGAATCTGCTATTCAATTACCATTGTAATCCATCCATTACTGTTCCTGCGAGTCATTAGGCTGTAGGATGTTATGAGCTCGTACTTTGCATCCCCATATGGTTCACTGTGTGTATTCTTTTTTCCAGTCAACTGGAGCAGGAGAAATGTGCCTGGCTGGGCGTCTGTATGCTGAGCGGGCCTTTGGCAGTGCTGGAAGAAGTACACAAATCCTTTATTTGAGTAAAAGTAGAAATACCCTGCTAGAATAGGAGTCTAGCTACTTATAAAAGTAAAGGTCCTCTATTCTGTGCTCTCCTCGAGTTCAGTTATGAAGTATTTGCTATTAAATATATGTATTATTAAAAATGAAAGCAGACCTTTTTTTACAAGGCTCTCGTATTTCAGTGCTTGGGAGCATCCGGTTCTTGATGTATTAACCTCTACAGGTTAACCTATGTTTATGGATTGGTTGGTCCACTTATGTTATGCTGTTTCTGACTGCTTCCTATTAAAGTTGTCTGACTCACACGTTCATGAATATAAACATTTCTTCATCAAAGCAACTGGTAACCTGGGTGTCAGATAAGCGTTGTAAAGTAAAAAAAAGTAGGAATCTTTGCTCTGAAACTGTGGGCTAAAATTATGCAGTCCCTTAGAAAAGAAATACTCGAGTGAAGTATGAAAAGGTATACTTAGAAACAGCGCTCGAGTAAATGTATGGTGATTACTTACTCTCCGACCCTGGCCTTTGGCTGGTTGTTCATATGCTGAGCGGGCCTTTGGCCTTGTAGCTTTGATGGCTCGGGGAGAGGGACATGTGGACACGGGTAGGTTATCGAAGGCAGGGGGTAGAGAGGGCACAGCGATGCCCTGAACTGCACTGATAAAGTCAGAGACTGCATCATACGCCATCTGTTAGAGGGAGATTCCTCCTTCGCTGTGCAGGAATTCGCTGAGTTGGACAGAAAAGGACAATGGGATCTGGCCAGAAAACCTCAGGTTTTTGAGACTGGTCTTGAGACCAATTTCCCCTTGAGTATTATGTGCCGATGTTGAATCCCTTTCCTGCCAAAGACTGCATCAATCAAAGTCAATTAAAGGGGAAAAAGAATTACTTTCCTTCTCATTAGATGGAAAACTGAAGTCCTGGTCTCAAATTTGGTCTCCGCCACCTTTGGTTTTGATCTTGACACAGTCGTATCTTAAATGGGATGGATCTTGGTCTTCATCTCATCTGGGATGGGTCCTCGTTTTGTCTTTTTTTGTGGTCTTGACTGAGGTGGTCCCAACTACCTGTTCAAGGTAATAGAAGTCCCTCAGTCCTTTTGCATTAGTCCTGCATACATTTCCATAGAATTCCTCTGTGGAATTGACCAGCAGTATACATACATTAAATGTAGCAAGCATTAAAAAAATAAATAAGTAAATAAAAACTTCTATACATCTACTTTCATTTGTAGATGTGGCTCGAAGACATTGAAGTAGGGCTGGGCAGTATTACCTAAAATCCATATCCATATAAGTGAAACGATAATTCATTTTTTTGAACATCAGCACACAAATACATTCTCTGTCATGTTGGCCCTCTGTCAACATGTTTGTAATGTTTTCTGTCATTGTTCTTTCAACATGTGATTGGTTGTTGTACAGTCAATTAAAGGGGCACAAAATGAAACAGCCTATGCACTGGAGGATTGCATTTACCGAACATACCGATATGGGCAAAATTAGGTCGGTAACAGATTCATAATGTCGGTATCTGTAAATTCCCAGTTTATCGCCCAGCCCTACATTGAGGTCAAGTTATCACAAACAACTTTATCGAGCTGTAGGAAATGTTTTGTCTGATCGGCGGGGTTAAGGTGTATTTAATGTGGAATCCCTCAGGAAATGTGACTTTGTTTTGAGATATGTTAGCTGGAGATATACTGGCTTAAGTGTTCATCCCGCCAGCGTTGAGTCATGGCAGCCATGATACATCTGTCTCATGACAAATGTCTGAGCTCAGGTGACATTAGGAGGGATCAACTCACTCTGCCATGATGCTGAAACTACAGGCCGGTGTAAATGGGTTTTGTTTTCTGGTTTTCTCTTTATACCTATGAGAGAAAAGGAGGGCGGGGAGGGACTGATGGGAAGCCATAGCCATAAATCCTCTAAGAATATGAGTTATGATCTATGATAGGGGTTTGAACACATATATAAAACTGTTTTAGGAATTCCAAATAGAGTTGGCTATTAGACTGTGAATGTTAGATGCGAAGCAACATCTCTATGATGTCACTAACTCACTCATTCAGTAACTCCCTCCCTCACTCACTCACTCACTCACTCATTGTTAGCCAGTCTGCCCCTCATGACAGTTCACAGGATATCACTGATAACCTTCCAAAAATATAAATTAATAGCTTAACTTCTGATATTTTGTTCATAATTGTTAATATCAATATGTTTGACTGCACCACATTCCTAAACCTAATATCCAAGTTCATTAATTGATTGATTGATTGATTGATTGATTCATTCATTCATTCAACATTTATTTAATCTGGAGAATCACTTAGGGGCTGGCCCTCATTTTCAGTGATGTCGATCATCATCCTTCGACTATCGTCGAGATCCTAGATGTCACTTCTTTCCATTGGGTCCTGTTGGCCATTGCTGCTCCCAGTTCTTGGAATGTAAAACCTGTGTCCCTGGAGATTGTATCAAGATAAGTGTGCGGCCTGGTTCCTCTGGACGATTGGGGGAGCCGCCATATTGCAATATGTCTGATATTACTTGATCCTTGGCACGGTAGCAGTGACCAGCAAAGATTGCTCTATGACGTGCTACAGTTGTTGTTACTGGCGGTAGTTCACCATAGATCTGCTCTTTGGTTGGATGAGTTTTCCAGGAGATGTTTTTAACACACATGAGGAGTCTTGTATATGTGCCATTGTAATAGTGATGTCGAAGCACAAGTTAAAATACACAACTAAAAGACACAAGACAAATCGGGAGACACACAAGGTGTCAATCAATTAAAACAAGTGGCCTACATAGCGAGGCTCAAAGGTTTGCAATCATGGATATGAACTGTCCAAGAGTTTCCAGGGTATTCATTTTTAGGGTGCTTTGTAGAAAGTTCCAAGCTTAATTTTACAGATTCAAATCCAAAACAGCAAGATATATGTAAATCTTTTTTTTCCAATGGACCTTGGCTGTGTAATCCTGCTGCCTGAAATAACCCCCTGGTCCTATAATGCCTGATAAACAGAGCAGAGTCCCTGCAGCGCTCCTTTACTGAATACAATGACTAAAATGCGTACCGCACAAGTGATACTGAGCCAGCGCGTGTTTCACCCTGGGTCTATCCACTCTGCCCTTCAGCCAATCTGTTCTCAATATTCATAAGCCATCAGCGCGATGACAAGGCCACGGTTATTTACTGCATGGTGGTATTTATGAAATATCACTTTAACCTTCAATTGACACCACAGGCTGTGAGAACGTGTGAATAAAAGATAGCTTCGGCCATACTGTAGTCGACCGCCTGCTGTTTACCTGAAACACTAAAGCTTTTGGTTTTCATCCATATATTTATATATGGATGAATATATATTTTCGCTAAACCATGAAAATAGTTGGCTTGCTTACTTGGTATCACAGCGTGTGAGTGCTGTCCATAGTGTTTTCCAGTATCTGTGTTGACACCTCGCACTGTAGAAATTGTATTTTCCAATTTCATTCAGGGGCAGAGGTGCTCAGAACTCATGGGCTGCATTGTGTGATGACACAAAGAGTGTTTGAGCAGCCGATGGTTTAGAAATAAAGTTCACTTGTGACAGATCACCTCTCTTTGGCCTTTCTCTACAATATAGTCCCTACTTTGAAACGTGGAATGACATCACCCCTGTCAAACATGAATAGAACAGCTTGCTTGTTCAAGCTCAAGGTCTCAACGCTGCTGTTATTCTTGCTATGACCCTCAGTCAAGGTACACAAACATTCCAGAAATGTGGGTGTTTGAGAAGGGACCACCGTGGGCGAGGGAGAGAGAACTTGAGCTTACTGCTGAAAAGCTTTATGGATTCCTCTCCACGCTAAAAGCAGCACCAGGTATCTGAGAGGCAAGGCTGAACAATTATTGCTAGAACAAGGGTTCAAAGGTTAAGATACTGACCCTGACTCCATGTATTTTTTTATGCTCGAGGAGGCTTACTTCTGCGTTTGGCTTTTTCCTGATAGTAACAATTCAGCAAACTGCTCCGATGCACGCAAAGGAAAACACAGGCTCTGTGAGGTGTTGTGTTCTTGATATGTAGGCCAGCCTCACATGATTTCACGGTTTCAGAATTTAGATCCTTGTAAGCTTATGTCCTGAGCTTTCGCATATGTGGCTCATGTAAAAAACAAATAGGATGAATAAATCCGCTGAAGGCCAATTTATGGAAATGATTGAACACTGTGAGACACTGCAAAAGGAAATACTCAAAACATAGAATAACAGCCCGCAGACACACACAATAGAGCTCAAATTAGAATGCAGATGTGAACTGGAAGGCAAATGCCACACTTGCCACCTCAATTTAGGGACAGTTAAATGTGCCGCTGGCTTGGGAGGAGGAGTGGATGAAATTAGCCTTCTTGCTTGTGTCCCACATTGCGGGCATAAGGACTCAGTAATGACCACCAGCATAACGTCTGTTACGGCACAGATTGGATATGCCCCTTCTACTACACTCTTCACACCTCACAACAAAAGCAAATAAGACCCACTGTATCAAACTGATTTGAATGGAAGTGCTGACTGTTGACATAATGTGGAGTTGGCCCTCTTTTTGAATTTCAAGGAAGAGGATTGAGGGGAGCCTTCTTTGAATTGCCCGTCTGAGTTTTCCTCCATTCTTATTTTTTATTTTTTCCAATTAAAGATTTGTGGGCTTTTTTTTTTATCTTGACTTAAACATGAGGGTTAACTTGACTTCAAGAGTCAAGTCATTCTGTGGCATTCACATACAAGTGAAGGAGGGAACAGAGGTTGAATGGAAATTTGGTTGTACAACACCAGCACTGACTCCTCTGCAGCATTCATGGTCTCTTTGATCATCGCAATTTTTGTGCAACATTTTGGTCCACCGCAGAAATCTGGGGAGCGGTACTTCCGGCTTGCTCAGATGTTCCAAAGAACACAATTAGCAGTGTTCGCGGCTGGTTGTTGCATTAGCGACTCCTACTGGTCGGTCTGGGCGCCTGTTCTGTGGGGAGGGGATCTGGAGGAGACAGCGTGAACCTCTGCACACATTACGCTTTCCCAGTGAAACTCCGGCTGGCGACTCCACATGTATCGGAGGAGACATGTGGTAGGCTACACCCTCCCATGACCGACAGAGGACAGCGCAATGACCAGGACAGTGACACACACTGGGAATTGGCATTAAATTGGGGAGAAAATGGAGAAAAAAAACAAGCCAAAAAAAAAACCCATTGTGGTCCAAGACAACCTGTCTTACTAAATATAGACAGCGGTTCGAGGCAGATGGTGAAACTGCCCTTCAACGCTCCAGCGCTCGGGCCGGTTATGCAATTTCACCGCTAATGGTGAAGGTTAGGACAGAGCGCAGGGAGGCTGACCCCTTGTCAGAACTCCATGACAACCTCACACGGGTGCTTCCACAGTCTACCTGTTCTGACAAACTCATACAGCAGTAGTTTTCGCTTTTCACATCATTTCTAGACGGTAACGGAGACAGGGAGAAGAAGAGAGAGACTTTAGCACAGAGGCTATCTCTTCCAGGCTCCGCACTCTCCCCAGACATAGAGCACGGTAATGTTTGCAGATACTGTACGGTGACCTTGCTAAACGCATGGAAGAACATTCATTCCCTGGAGGTACAATTTGGCTGAATCGATATCAGCTCAAGGGTCAGTGGCTCAGGAGAACACAATGTCCTTGCCACTGAGACAACGTGATTATCATGAGCGGGAACTGGCGACTATCAGGGCATCAATGGCAATCTTTGTCCTGCTTAGACAACAGCGTTGCGATATCTTCTCAATCCATACTATATCCTCAGAGGAGGGCCTTGTCCTGCAGGGCAAAAGAAGAGGGTGAAAGCCTTTTGAAGGCTATGCAGATGAATAGGTATCGATGACGTTAAAGGGATAGTTGTGATTTCTGGAACCTTAGCCCTATTTCGTATCTGCCAATGATGTTGTTAAGGACTGGTGGAGTCCTTTCTCAGCCCAATCCATGCTGTTCCTCATACTAGCTCAGACTTGTAACACAGTCACAAGCTCCTGTCTGTACAAGCTGACTGAGGCTAACAGAAATTTACTCCACATGTGCACATAAAGCTAGGGCTCCAAAAATTAGAACTATCCTTTTAATACCAGAAATGGCTGTAGCCTTACAGAGAGCACAATGTAAAAAGAGACTAAACTCCACTGAACATGCAGCCCGTGTCTGTTTTTACCAAAGTGGCCTGCAAGAGCCTTAGGGCAATTGTACAAACCTGAATGTTATGCAGGTTAGTCTCAATGAAATGGCTAAAACAAAGTTTAGTCCAAACACAATACCGGCATGCAGATGTAGCGACTCCAGACAGAAGCGGGTAGAGAATCCCAACGAAGATGAGTCTACAAGAGCATATATTTTCAGGACGCTCATAAAAGTGTGCAGTGCTCAAGTGCTGCTCAGTGTGATAAACATTCGCAGTTTGATCCTCCTCAGTGTCAACAATCTAATCTGCTGCATGTACTGTTCTGGAGGTTGCCCATACAGTAAATCACTGCTGAAAACTTGGTATCTCCAAAAGGTCAACATTTCAGGAATAATAATAATAATTAAAAAAATAAAAATATTAAAAAACATTGTTATTTTCATATTAACAGCTATGCATTTGTTTACATTGGGTTTTGAAGGGGTTTCATGAACTTGAGGGTCATCAGCATGTGCTCTTAAGATTCTTTAGCACGGAGCCCAAATCGACTGAATTCGTCTCACCCTGGGGCCAAGGCTCATTTCAATTCTCTCTTATCATTTGGGGACCCAGCAGACACGGGTTCAGGACCCATGTCATGAACAACCCATGTCGTACAGCAGTTTAAGAAACACTGCTGTGTTAAAAATAAAAAAAGATGACAATTTGAAATGAAAATGAAAACATTTCCATCTCTGCATGACTGCAAACTGCATGAACCCACTGTCTGGTTGTGAGCACACCAATGTAAGACAAAATGTAATTGCAATATTGATCTCCAATACTCTGACCATTACTATGATCATGTGTACAGTAGGTACGTAGATGTAGTGGACCTGAAATATTACACTTTAGAGAACAGTAATTATTCACTCTAGGGGTTGACGTCCAAGTCAAATTAGCTACAATGGATGAAACCCAGGGCCGGCAAGACCCAAATGGTTTCATTAGGGTTATCCATTTTACAGCTAATGCAGACATAACAATGGAATGGCTCCAAATGAGGCCCAGAATGAAGAATGTCTGTTTTGGTGAGATTAATGGCACTCACAAAATGGCCGAAGCCAGGGCCGCCGTAGGCAGATCAGACACTTCTTAGGGCTTTGCCTTCCTTAATGGGAACCCCAGCCAATCAGATATTTTTTTCTTTTAAAGATTGATTAAAAAAAAGAATCTCGGTATGAATTAGTGGTGGAATTATTACATTTTATTTATTAGTTGTAAGGAGGTCAGTCAGCCAATCAGAGGGCCCCTTGAAACATCAGACATTATCAAACATAATTTCAACCAAACGACAAAATGTCAAAATGGCTGTACCGCATCTGATTTAAGGTCCCCAAATTTGCCGAGGGATGGCTCTTGCAGAAGCTATGTTTCTCTCTTTTCATCTGTCCATCATGCTTATTTTTTTCCCTAGTTTCCTAGAGTTCCTAGAGTTTATCTCTAGGCAACCTTTTCAGAGACTTTCAGAAAAGGTGTTGAGAAGCTTTTGTTCCTTTTCATGAAAATGAATTAAGTGTTGAAAAAAGAACAGGTATAACATGTAACTTCTTTTCTCCACTTTTCCCCCATACGACTGTGCTCATGTGGTGATTAGAAAATGTCGGTTATGGCAGGGTTACAAGCGTAATGTTATAAATGATGAATGGCGCAATTATGTTTCCTCAAAACGGCATTAAACATTCAATAGCAGCAATATTCCTCTTTAACTCGGGGGGAAAAACAAACAAATGCTTAGTCTGGAATGTTCCAACCGCAAATAAGCAAAAAAAAAAAAAAAAACATTGCATAGTGTTATTAGAATTTTACAATCAAATGAGGCACACACAAGGCACATAACACACATACACAATGGCGGAAAGGCTCGGGAGACAAGGATTGATATCAGCCAATTAAGGGGAGGGATGATTAGGTGGCCTTCATCCCTTTGACGTATTGACCCTTTGGTGGTATTCAGAGCACTGTATGCTTATCTCATGTGGCTTCTTGCTTCATGTGCATGTCAAGCTAAGCTGTGAGCTGTGGGTATTATTGCCTGTACAAAGACAAACTAATGAGCGTAAACAAGACTAGGCAAGCCTAGTTAAGCCGAACCCGGCCACAGAAACCTGTGTCTCAACAATGGGGAGTCAGCCAGTTAGGAACATTCGCTGTTCGGCAAAAAGATGACACTGGCCTCTCAAAATTACATGTTAGCAAGGGCAGATTTATAAGAAATATTTAAGAAAATATATAAATATATGTACTACTAGTTTTTATTTTCAACCTCCTATCTCATTTAGTGTATTTGCCTAAAATATAGGCTATTATGTTTACATTGCTGATTTTTTAACATCACGTATTACATAAAAACGAATTCCATAATAGGCTATAGGCTAGATATGATATTTCATCAATAAGCATTTTGGCATTTTCCCTTTACTTCAACAGTTTCTTTCCAACATAGAGGAGGTAGTCATGCTAAAAGAGAGTTGGAATAAATTATAGCATGCTGTGGAGGGTGGCTAGCATGTCTGGTTGATTATGGCACTTTTGAAATCTTTTGCTGAATCATTTTGGATGCCGAGATGTGTTATTATTTATCCACAACAGTTTAACACTATTACAAGTGGAACACGCGAGTAGGAGGCTATTGTTCAAAATGTGCGAAAATAAAAAAGAGTAGTATCCTCTGATGTTTTCTGCTGTGGATTGTATAGACTAAGGCTGGATTACCCATTCATTTAGAAGGCTGACATTTAGATTTTAGTTGAAGATATAACATCTTGTTAGATTTATCTGGCTGGATTATCCATTCATTTAGAACACTTACATTAAAATTTTAGTTGAAGATATAACATCTTGTTTGATTTATTTGGCTGGATTATCCATTCATTTAGAACGCTGACATTTAAATTTTAGTCAAAAATATAACATCTTGTTTGATTTATCTGGCTGGATTACGTTTGTCAAAGTTGACAGGCGAGAAAGAGGGAGACAAGAGCTGCGGGTGAGCCAGTATCACTTTTAATGAGAGAGAGAGCCGCGACCTGAATGCACTGTCAAGCTGTGTGGCCTGAATCAGAAACACTCTATACTTTCATGGGAAAAAAGAGAAACAAGGCAGGCAGGAGAATCCTGTCAGAGTTGCTTGCAGCTCGTGTGTGTGGCCTGTGTGTCACTATCAGCGAAGTGCCGGCGAGAAATCGCAACTGGTGTTGTTATTGTGGCAAGCGAGTATTGAAACCGTGTGAAATATTCAGAATGCATATAACTGGGGAAATGAAAATAGTTTGATAATGCAGAGTGAATGTATGTGCTATGACAGAAATGCACTACACCTCTGTGATAAGTTAATGTGACATGTCACTGTATTTAGCCTCAAGCGAAGTTGGCATTTTGTTCATGTAGTTCGCTATTATACAGAATATGCTATTTTCACGAGTTTGCGCAGGTGAGCAGGCTACGACTGTCATGCATGTGTGTTTCAACAATGGGGAGTCAGCCAGCCGGCCAGCCAGCCAGCCAGCCAGCCAGTCAGTCAGCCAGCCAGTCAGTCAGTCAGTCAGTAAGTGACATTGCCTCATATAGGGCCACACCCTCCAGGTCTGGCCAAAAAGAACTGAAGATGAGTTCTGCAGGAGTGAGAAAAAGGCTAATTTGCAATGCAATGGTAATGGTATGTTAACTGTGAGCTGCTAATTACTGATGGCTCCAATTTGGATGAAAATGGAGAAGATTTGAATCATTTGATTAGAGTGTTGATTAATTATTATTATTATTAGATTTTTTTATGTATTTTGAAATGACTTTAATACAGCACTTCAGAACTTAATACAGAACTTCTAATACAGCAGCTGCAATCTTGAAGCATATCAAAATGTTTATTTTTAGCTCTGACCAGCAGTAGCTCGCTCTGTTGGTTGGTTGGTTGTTCCACAAAAGTGTCTCCACCCTCTAGCGGCCACAGATTTCACCCTGAAATTTGGCATGGAGGTGAGGTGTGTGTGGATGCATGCACGGATTCACGCTTCTTCAGTCAACAGCTCCAACTCCTCTGTCATGGCTTATTGCAACTGAAAACTGAGTCCATGGTGGTGGACTATACATGGTAGATGTGGTTGAATTCACAAAAAGTCATGGAGAGTCTGGATGGCCCAACAGGATAAGGCACCTCTCATATACTCACTCTTCAAAATAACACGTTGAATTAACACGACATGTTGTCCCTACAAGCAAACTCATAAAGATACTGTATGTAGAAAAATGACACGTGTTAATAGCTGTCTGAGGATAATTAACTTGATGGGTGAAAATGAAACAGTCCCTGACTCTGACTATTACATGTACATGATACATGCAGCCAGCTACACACATACACACACACACACACACACACACACACACACACAGCACACACACACACACACACACATGCACACACACACACATACACACACACAAATGTGCACAAACTTTGAAATGCCATGAAGTAATGTGTGTACTTACAGATTGCAACATTTAATTAAAGCAGGGAAGTTCCTATTGTGAGAAATTA
>OMKL01138960.1:0-11191 GCA_900302295.1 Parasudis fraserbrunneri | reverse complement strand
CGTCTCTCCTATGATGTATTATGTGATCTCAGGTTTGGTTAATCATGCCACATGGCCGCCAATCATAAAACAAGGCAAAGTATTCCGAGGTCCACAGAGAGAGAGTGGGCTGGGTTGCCGGGCACGGTGAGGGAAGAAAAGAAAAAAGAAAAACCCACTCCCCCGCTGTGACTCCAGATATACGGCGTGAGACAAGCAGAACGGTTGGGTCTTTTTGTGGACTTCCATCCAACATTACTGAGGTCTGACAAGGTGGCTTTGGAGCTGATGAGGCCTCCACTGCTGACATTCCCTGTTCCACATGTTTTCACCCCCCCACCCCCCATCCTCCTCCTCCACTGCAACCATTTCCCCGCTTTTCTCAGCAAAAATCCTGCAGCGAAAATAAACCAGCTCAATATGTCGGAGGCACCATGACGTTTCGATGAGTTACTTTACTGGTGTGTTACTGCCAGCAGAAGTCATGTCGCCATGGTTACAAAATATCAGAGGGAAAACATGGCGATTTTGCAAAATAAAAAAGGCTGGAGGGGGAAGGGGTAAAACAGAAAGAAAAACAGGCTTTGTGTGTCATCAGGGTTACCTCAACATCTTAACAACAAAGCTTTCATTTATAACGTGGCTGACCCCAGCTGTTCATAGTAATAGCTTGGGTTAGATAAATATCACATATGCATTATGCCTTTGTAACTCTTGGTTGTATTTCAGCTGGAAAATGACTAAGAACCACCTCACACACACACACTTTCACAACACACATGCATACAGGAATGCATCATCGGCCTACAGTGTGACTGGTGTTATGACAACATAATGTACACAGAAACAGCACATATTTCATTGCTCAACAAGCCTCTACGAAATGTCAAAGTGCACTGTTTGTCTGTTTTCATAAAGTATTATCTTAATGTCATGCCGTTACAATGATCTTGATTTAATATGCCACTGCATTGACTGTCACAGAGAGAGGAATGTTAACGGGTGCCTATCACCATGGAGCTACAAGAAATAAAGGAGGTAATGTTTCTTAGCAACAGCCTGAAGACTGAATGAGTCGGTCTCTTGGTGACTCTGTGATATCTCACTCGGGAGGAAGAATGAGATGACAGACATTCAAAGCCACTGATTGTGCATTAACCAACCTGATCTCAACGGAAGTTTGTGTCCCAGTCACGACATTTCATGTATTGATTCGTGTCGCTGACTCACATTTTTTTCTCGTGTCAGTGTGGCACGACTTGAGACTGACAGACTGACTGCTATCCGTAGTCTACCTAGCAACTGTAGAAGTCCGCTGCCGGGGATCGAACCCAGGGCGCCACGGTGGTAGGCGGGTGCTTTTACCTCTACGCTACCCAGACATACTTTTGCGACAGCCTCACCCAAACCATAACCCTAACCTTAACCACTCCACTACCTTAATGTCAAAAATAAAGTGGACATTGTTATTATAACTGTTAACCTAACCTTAACTTTAGCATGGGTGTGTGGGTAGTGTAGAGGTGAAGGAAGTCGCCCACCACTGTAGCCTCCCAAGTTCAAGCCCTGTAAGTGGTGTTTTTTTTAACCCTTTGACTAGACTTTCCGTTGGCTATTATTTCCGTGGTGCTGGCACGGAAATTTGAGCACATTTCGTACCACCGCCGCGTAACCTTGTGAGTAACGTGAGTCAACCACGTAAGTGTTTTCTGTGAGATCAGGTTGCATAAATAGGTACACCAATTGTAGGATAGGATGTCTCATCATGTGGGGAACACTGACATCTTCTTAGATGATGAACAATAGCATGGAATGAATGTACGCTCGGAGCACTAAATGCCAAACTCACGATGCCACCGTGTTATATGGCCTTAAAAGTCCTCCCACACACTTCTGACCAGGACATTCACTGAGAATGTCTGTGAATGACTTTATTTTCAGATATTATGGGGTTTCTTGTTTCAGACACAGTATATCCAGACATTTGTCGTACTCTAAGAAAAGCAGTCATGCGCCATTTCAACCCACTCTTCCTCTGCGAAATTACGGGCACTTTCACAACACTGCCCACGTTGTCAACTTTTGAAGAGCAAGTTGCGGTTCTGCTACAGACAATTAAAAACCGACGCAGTCCTTAATGGGTCTGAAGCCTACATGTCTGCAGTGGCCTTTGATGGCCCCATAAAAGAGTTAAAACTATCAAATATTTTAGCTCTGAGGTTGTCCCAGTGCTTTGGCGGTAGGAGCACTACGTAGTGTCAACATCTACGCAACAGCCTCTAAACCCACACCAGACCTGGGCCATCACTGATGTCACCGCCAAAAGCAACCTCACAAGTGGCACCATTTCCCACACTGAAAAAAACTTCTGAAATAGGACGTGTCACCCACTGGGGGGGGGGAATGAAACACTAAGAGTCAGAGTGCGTGTTTTCAGCGGATGCTACACAATTTGATACATGTAGTATTCGTGTAGCTGGCTGTCGTATACATACACAAATATACAAAACATAACTCCCACCGGTGGGCTTCCTCCCCAACGCTCGGCGGATTCAGGGTTGCGGCGATGGAGTGTTGGGAGGTCAAGGAAAGCCCACACTGCAATTCCCCTCCAAAATAACAACAGCTGCTATGTCCATCTCTGCTCCGCTCCGCTCGGACCTGACTGATATTCCCCCCGTATTTTCCCCTACCAAGTTTTTCCAGAGAGGAAATCTCTGGATGGATATTAATAGGTCCAAATACTAACAACAATGTTCAACGTGAGCGTGATAATTCTTCTGTCAGCACTTTTCCTAAACGAATCTATTTTTTCCTCCCTTGGGTGAATTAAAGCCATTAGTCCACCAGGGGTAGTGTCATTCTAATTGGATGACTCTCAGAGTGTTTGTCACAGCTCATCTTTTCACAGACTAATATTCATCTCTTTTTTTTTTTTTTGCATGGAGGCTCCCTTTATTCGTTTTCCATTAAGAGCTATTTCGGTTGGCTGATTAGCTTGTACTCTCGCATGTTAAATGGAATGTCCTGAATGAATCAGTAAGTAATTAGGGAAAGGGTCGTGAAGCCTTTTTTCGCTCAGAGTCACACAACCGCCTACTCATACACACACTCACGCATTCCTGTCGTTTGCAAACGTGATACAGCGGTTGCCTCCTCATCCGTATAATTGTCACTAAGAACGAACGGCACGGCGCCATCAGGAATGGTAATGGAACCCACGTGTCGATGAGTCTGTCCCAATTCTTTTGGGATTTTGGGAGGCCTGTTGAGGCACAGCGAGAATCTTTAATCACCGTCATCAGTGTAGTTCTTATGATTGGGAGTTTTTGAACGCAGAGCTATACCGGTCACATTCTTGCCCCTGCTGTGACATGTGGTCTCGATTGCTTCCGTCATGACTCTATCGAATGGGAGGCTTGATACAAACAGGCTCAGCTATGCACAAACACATACATCATCATGTAAGTTCATAGTAAAGGCATCGTATTGAATAGTATTCGTTCCCTAACAGTCGTTCTCCTAACCTTAACCCTCACCACACCATACCTACCCTAACACGAACCTTAACCTGACCCTGAAAATAATCCATCTTCTAGTGAGATTCAGAAAACCCATACAAGGAGAAGAAAATGACTTTATTGTCAACTCACACAGGGCAATTGAAATGTGTCTTTCCACGTATCCCGACTACTGTAGATACACATATGTTAGGGCATTCAGAGGTCTTGGAGAATGGTGGGTGAGGTTTGTCCCAGCCAAGTTCCAAGGAACAGGTGACAACACGGAACAGTCACCACAAACTGCCTAAAGCGAGCGCTAGACGTATTGCGGGGTTTCAGGTGTGTGAAGAAAGGACAATTTAAAGTGACTTAAAGGGAAATTCCACCACAAAGCAATATTAAACTCATTTCCCAGGTTGAGGCTTCACTGATTAATCCTCTCTATGTGGCTGGCCCCAAAGCCATCTCTGCACAGGAAAAATCAGCAGCGGTAGATGCTAATTTGGTATAGCTAAATGTCATGATGACGCATAGCTCCACCCTCACTCAATATAGAAGAACTACAAAGGGTGGGTAATTAGAATTTTCCTGATACCTCAATCGTCTCTCCATGCTTCCCACTCTCTCTCTCTCTCACCAGGTAACAGAGTAACCAGAAGTAAATGATCACCCCCTCCCCTCCTCGCGTGTGTTGCGTAGGAGTGGCGAATTTTGACTGCCGCTGTTTGACGTTCGCCCCTTTTTTTTCCCTGCCTCAGTTGTAGTCCTTTTTTAAAGCAGGGAGCTGGAGCATGTGCAGTAGTTTAGGGCTCTTATCTCTGACCTGATGATATGTACCGAGCTGACTGTGAGCTCATTTTACTCTGTAGTAAAGCAACGTTCCTACCAATACAAGAGAGACCAAGAGTGGAGTCCCCCTTTGAGTCAAAAGAGTCTGAATACACGGATCGTAACGTCAAGGTGAACACGCCCTCATTCTCATATTCTCCACCTCAAGTGCGCACCTTGTAGGAGACAGCTTATCCCTCCACGTAACTCCGAGGTTGGAATTGTCTGAGATTAGATTAGATTCAAATTTATTATCATTATACAGCACAAGTACAGTACAGTGGACATGCATTTGAATTTTTTTTTTGCGGGACTAAGCGCAGGACTGAATCAGCTCAAACGCTGAACACACCCTGTGATCAATCCAAGTGGGACAGGAAGACACGTGTCACTCTTCCGTACCTTCAGTCCCTGCTGCCATGACATTTTTGCCCGTCGCATTAGGGTCAGAGAGTAGCGTGCTGCATTGAATGTGATTACAGTAATCTCATTACAAACACCTGTGATCTTACGGGGATGGTCTCAATAATCACATGACAGGTACTTTTGAAAGAATACATGCTTACTTGTTGGATTACTCCAACATGTTCAAAGGGGACAAAAGATGATTGATTGCAAGATTATAGACAGAAATCATTTGACATACATGTACATTGAAATGGATGATAATAGTTGCTGGTAATGATGAAAATGAGGGTGGCAACACTATTGAAATTACAACAGGGGTGTAGCTGTGGACCGGCCCCACCCACTTGGCACTAAGTCCCACCCAATCAGAGGGCTTCGTTTCGTAACCCAATGAGACGCCAATGTCGGGACAGAGCTGGATCGTCCAATTAGCACACTACGTGTCACTGAATACAGCTCCAATTATCTTTGACTATGTGACCAATAAAAAGCAAACATTTTAGACAACATATAGTCTTCTGGTTTTTCACTTGATTTGTCTGATTTTTTGAGAGGCACTGAATTTCACAAATGCTACTAGCATAGGCCTGTTTGCGTTTCAGAGTAACTATGATTGACGTTGGACAGGCTCTGCCCACCTGATTGTCTCTGGGCCCGCCTACACTCAGATATCTGGCTATGCCACTGAAGAACAGTCTGGGAATTGCAGTAAAGTATCTGTTAAAGTTCCTATTGTATGACTGTTGGAGGCAAAGTAATCCAAAAGTAGCCTAACTTAAAAGTAATCAGATGACATTACTGAGTTTGAGGTTAAATAATAGCAACAATAATGTCGTAAGAAATATCAACAGTTGTCACAAAGTGTTGTACAAAGCCAACACATGAATTCAGGAGACGATAGAAATAAGGGATACAAAAATGTTACAAATGCAGAATGAAGAAGAAGAAGAAGAAAAACAGGTGAAATAAAACAAGACATCATGTTAACGCCTGTCCGTACAAGTGTTTTATTGATTGACTGGTAAATTCACAGTATATGCCCACTACTTATATAAATGCAGTCCATTTACTTAAGCCTGGACTACCCCAGTGCAGTGCGTTCCGTATCACAGGGGCCCTGACCCAAAAGGCCCAGTCACTTTTTTTTTTTTTCACTTTTCATTTTTTCACCCCGGACCCTGAAACAACAAAAAGCACCCCGCCTCAGGATCTCCGATTATATTACCGATTCTAATCTCCTAACATGTAATCAGTCACTTGCAAGCGATCACATTTCAAAATTGACGTTCCCGGTTGGAAAGTAAAAAAAAAAAAACCTGGCCTGTTTTCCATTGGTCCCAATGGGGGAGTCAGTTAGCCAATGACACAAAGCCCTTCCCCTGCCAAGTTGGATGCGGCTCAAAGCCCCCACGGAATCATCAGTCACCACATTCTTAGGGATGGAAGAGAAACTCTATACAATCGAGTAAAGATTGATTGTCGCTGGCGCGCATCTCCCAAATATTTCTCTTTCTCGAAAAGGAGGTTTTCGTATCAGCGAGGGGGAGTTGCTCTGAGCAGATGGGGGTTTGTAAGAGGTGTGAGAGCGGATCCTGACGCTGCCTGGCCACGGCTGTCCATATACAGCTGTGCATTAGGCCTATACTTTGGTTTATCTTTTTTTTTGTCTTTCCTATTCTTCTTCTCGCTCTCTCCCCTTGTGTGTAAAAAAAATTGTTTTTCTTTGCCAGCTGAGCGTCCGGTTCTATTTTGAAGTTGTGTTATTATTATTTTTTTACTCTTTTCTTTTCTCTCCTGTGCAGTACACATCAACAGGCTATCTGTCAGTGTCTGCGGGTGAACGGCAGCCCACGCCCAGCAATAAAAATGCAAAGCTAACACGTGTTTATCACTGCAATCGTATCCTCGGAACCGAATCTATCAGCCGTAGAAGCAGGCTCTGTTTGTTTTACATACTACTGTGCATACCTTGTTTCACTTGGCTAACTGCTCGCTAACCCTACACTGTAACAAACTACTGTGAAAATACAGCCAAATTCCAACAGTATCTTACTGTTTACCTTTAAAACAGTACTTACTTACTTACTTACTGTGAACAACAATGCATTCTGGGGGCCATAATCAGGGACTTACTGTTTTCCTTGAAATACTGTACAATACTGCTAACGATGATGCACCCTGGGAAGAGTGTTTGACTTAATGGCAGAGAGGCCTGTATTTCAACAGCATGCGGTCAACACTGAATGGTGAGAGGATTCTGGGCTTTGTTTTTTACGGATCATGCATCAGAACCCTGCGGTTTATCTACAAATTGCATAGTAAGTTCATATCAATTTATTTTGTGATGCTGTTTTTGCTTTATGTTCTTGAACATTGCATTTTTTTTTTTTTAATCAGTGGTGATAATGTTAGCAAATGAACTGTGATTCTTCAGCAAGCTAACTACTGTCAGTGCTCTCATTGTTAGGAGTAACTGGAATTATTTTCATCAGATTGAGAAGTTGTAGATATTATACTAGCAAGAGCCACCTGTTTTGTATTGTAGGAAACACACTCAACATTGTCACCAGCTCAACACAGCACACTCAACATTGCCACCAGCTCAACACAGCACACTCAACATTGTCACCCGTAAGCCTGGTTGATTAGCGAACTTTCACGGGTTCATGTTTTTTAAGCTAGCTTGAAGGTAGTGGTATCATATGAAACTGGAAGATGTAAGGAATCCATTGGTACTAAGCTGTGGTACACATTATTGTCAGGAACGGGGGAGGGGGGGTAAATAATGCTCCAAATTTAGGCTACATTTTAGCGAGGGAAAGAATGGTATGGCCATTCTCAAAGGGGTCCCTTGACCCCTCACCTCAAGATAGCTGAATGAAAAGGGATTCTGTGTGTACCCATGAGTCTCTCCTTTACAGAAATGGCGACTTCATGCTAAACATGCAGTCTTGAGCCAAAACCATGCCATTTCTGCATGCAGTACAAGTTTAAAAATGGTGTATTTGCCTATTTCTGCATACTGTGGTCCCTCAACAGTCTTGGAATTGCATATACTGGGTATGACTGGAAGGCTGTGAATCCAGTGAGGCCAATTGTATTCCTGTGTGATGGTGTAAGTCCCCAAAGTAGCCATTTCATTGTAGTGATATCATGTTTTCAAACTTGACCTCTCTGTATATAATAATGTGTTGTGACCTCTTGGATAATCACAGCATCATGAAACTTAACAACAACAAACTAGAGACCTATGGCATTCAGGGGATGTATGGCCTCCCTGGGTATATTGACAATAAGGGAGGTTTCTGAGCAATTCCCAGAACAGTAGTGCTCGCCGTCCTATCGCCGAAAAATGCACACATGTAGTCATGCTTTGCCTAATGTTGAGGGAACACCCAACCAGTCTGTAACTCCTTGTCTGATATTGTTTGGTATCTATTTGATAAAATGACATATTGCATATCAGATAAGAATGTATAACCTCTTAACCTCTTGTGACAGGGTTGCCACTGTGTTGCAGTGTGCTACATCTTCAATCTTCAGTGCCAAGATGAGGCTGCCTCATTCAAAGGTAAGACCGCTGTTGTCCCACTTGCATTCATTGTAATAAAAATAAATATGAAACCCTGACCTCATGAACACTACATGTCTGATCTTGGGCTATTATGTTTTTCAGGTGCTTTCACTGGAATCAAACCAAAGAAAGGGACAGAGGCTGGCTGGGGCAAGGTTGTCTCCAAGAGGACAGGGAGAGTAGTCAGTCAACCCCTCTTCTGAGGAACCTCATTGACTTTGAGTGGATTTTCAAAGAGGTCAGTGATCTCTCTCCTCTCTCCTCTCTCTCTCTTTCTCTTTCTCTCACACTGAACATACTTCACACAAGAGTGTCTTCTGAACTTTGACCTGATGTTGCTGGATTAGATCTACATCAGATGGATCAGGTGGTATTACAGTATGTTACATTGATTCTGGACTTAGCTATCCTTCAGGTACCTCATTGAATCAAGCCAAGGAAAGCAACAATGCCTAGCCAGATGATGATCTCCAAGTCGTCCAGAAGGAATTTAACTCCATCAAGACTGTCCATACCCACCCAATCCCTGTCTCACCAGAAATATTTCCCCACAGCGCACCTTTTTCAAACACTTATCTGTTATCCTCCAGCTGGCCCTGTAACATTTGTTTAAACTTGGACTTGTAGACTGATAGCGTGGGAGAAACCAGTCTCACCAAGCATCCCTTTCCACCTGCTGATGTAGCGACTGAAAGCTGTGAGTTTGGGATAACTGCCTGTGTGTTTCTTGTTCACTGTCTTGCGCTGGTCTAGATCAGGACGGCCCGAGCGAGGGCTTGCTGTCTGCAGCATTCCTCTTGGCCCTCCAAAGGGTTCAAGAGAGTGACTTAGCTATATTTGAAGAATCATCATGGAAGGCATATTAGCACCGAAACAACTTGATGTAAGACCTAAGGGTCAATGCCCATTCCACCATCCATGTTATACTCATACTCATGTTATACTAATCATTAGTCTGTGCACGTTAACCTTTGGGAGTAAACATACATATTTAAAAATGTATATGTGAGGAAATGTCATAACATAAAGAACATACAGTATGCTCATGTCTTGCAGAGAGACATCAGATTCAGGTCCTGTTTTAACATGTTTTTTTATTAAAGGAGACCTCTCACTCTTGGTCATGGAACCGGTACTATTTGTTATGGAATAGTCATGGAAAAGCAATGGAATCAGTAAAAATGTGTATGAATGCTGAGAAATACAAATTTTGAATCTAATTACATCACTCTTGTTAGCATCTACAGCGTAAACATTTCTGCTGACACTTGGCAAAGGGCAGTACAGCATTTCTACACGGTTTCACTGGAATTCTGTCATTAGGGAACAGCTTGGACCCATGTTCATTTCCTGTCAGTTACTGATACAAGCTAACATTGCTACAGGAAGTAATCTTGGGTCTATTTAGAATGTTTATGTTGTCAAGATGAAACCGTCTATAGAGGGAACTTTGTTGTCTCTGTGGCCAGTCTTTGTCAGATCTCTCATTGTCTCTTAGTCTTTCTTATAGCTGTGTTATGAATATGTCACAACAATGTCCTGCATACCTGGACTTTCCAACTGTGTTAAGATTGGCAGTTTCTTTGTATCATCATTCAGTTTTTCCGTTGATGCTGCCTTTAAATAAATGTTGGCAATTATGAATGTGTCAGTTATTGAATGTGTTTGATACTGCATTGGTTTTAATAAACGCCTAATGTTGTGAGGGATTTTAATTTTTAAATGTTTTTTTTTTTTAATCATTAACTTCTAGCACTATTGTCCTGTAAAGATCACATTCTACCTTAAATACATTTTACAGTAATAAACTGTTTATGGAGATTACAGTAGGAACACTAAAATAACAGTATAATAGCAACCAAACAGCACAGTATTATACTGTAATGCTTATATTTTATACAGCACAGTACTGTAATATATTTGACAGTAATAAACTGTTGTTCTACATTACAGTTGGTACATTGTAGAATGTAGAATGCCAGTAGTTTACTGTAATTTAACAGGGAAATGTGTTACAGTGTATGTGTAATTCATCTCTGTTGTTATCTCCACTGTAATTACATAAAGTAAGCCTTTGTGGTTAAACAGTCTATTGTATATTTGAGGTAAGATCTCGTGTAGAAGATGTCTGACTATCCTTTTTGGTCCGACGTCAACATTCCACAGGCCCTGTTTGTCAAAAAAAAATAATATATATATATATATATACTCAGATTCGATCTTCAACTTGGTCTCACGAGATCATTTTTCAAAACTGTCCGCACGGCCCAGTTATAGAACCGAGGCCAGCCGACGAAAGCCCCGAGTAATGAGATCGCCACACGAGCCGTGATGACACACACATATGAACCTGTGAAACTCACGACTCCCGCTCATCTGCGCACGCACGGCGAGTGGGAAGGGAACCGAGAACTCTTCCACAAAAGGTTCAAGGTTTTTTTTCGCGAATAATGACAACGATGTGGACTCCTTCCTACGCGCCGTTGAAGGATCAAAGCATCATGAGGTCGTTCTGAAAAAAAAAAATTATTATGAAACTGATCTTAAATAAAGAATATTACTGTGATCATTATAAAGCTACGGGATGCCTCACAGCTCTTTGAAATGTACTGTTTGCCTGACGATAGGGGATATTGTGTCGAATCCCGGAAACCATTTCCAAACCACGTTCGAGGTTTATAAATAACTGCTTTTGACGTGGATGTCTTCCTGAACATATTTCTAAGATAACAATTTTTACTGTAAGGCCCCGTACTCTACAAAATGAAGCCCTGGTGATTATGCAAAATTATCTAATTACCCAATATGCCGCAAGGCTGAGTGTGGCTACTGCTGACTCAGACATGCCTTTCTAGTCGCTAGATTGACTCACACACACACACACACACACATACACACA
>OMKL01138959.1:0-11173 GCA_900302295.1 Parasudis fraserbrunneri | reverse complement strand
TCCAAATCTCCCAAGCTTAACTTCCCATGGAAAATTTGCATCAGTTTTTTTTTTATCATATTCTTTCAAATGATTATATGATGGAATCTAGGATAAAGCCATAGAACATTTTTATAAATGATCATACGATGGAATCTAGGATAAAGCCATAGAACATTTTTATAAATGATCATATGATAGAATCTAGGATAAAGCCATAGCACATTTTTATAAATGATCATACGATGGAATCTAGAATAAAGCCATAGAACATTTTTTATAAATTAGCATATGATGGAATCTAGGATAAAGCCATAGAACATTTTTATAAATGAGGCCCATTAACTGTCGGTTACCTCAACTGAAATGTTGTTGCCAGCCGTGACACATACTGTTGGTTCACTATGGGTTTTTTACATTTTTAATTTTCTGCTTGTGCTCGTCAAACAAAATCAGGATGTCAAACATGCCTTCATTTTGTCCTCAAATCAGGACATGTTCTGAATTCGCGAGTGTGTATTCTCAAAGTGTGTCCTAATTTTTCACATGAACACACACACACACACACACACACACACACACACACACACACACACACACACACACAGACACACACACACACACACACACACACACACACACACACACACACACACACACACTCACCAGGGTATTAGATAGAGTGACGCTAGACTGGATCCTGAAATAATGGACAGGATGATGAAGACAGGAAGGCTGTTTCCAACACTGACGATAACTGCCAAGGCTGGAACATTGATCTAAAACATCCACAGACAGGTAAGAAACAGAGAAAAAAAACTAGTTTTTTAGTGTTTTCACTTACAAACTCAAGGAAAATGGCCGAGCATCAGTGAAGGACCAGCACCAGAGATGTCTCCAATTATTTTTCGCTCAGACCCTATTCCTATTTTCCCATCATCTGGCATCATGCTGATCGATTCTGACCAAAATCTAATCAATTGGGCCACTTTTTTTTCTTTTCACTCAGTCAGTCAGTCAGTCAGTCAGTCAGTCAGCCAGTCACTCACTCACTCACTCAGATGACTGTAGGTTGGCCCTTCTGATCCAGCAAATATGTCCTCAAAAGAAACCAAACATGATCTTTCTAACCCTAAAACACTGTATTGATGCATGTCTTAGCACACATCATTGCTTGAAAACATCCATGTTTTTTCTTCTCTTGCTTCATGCACACATTTGTCATTTCACTAGTACGGCTTGCACCAATGACAACACGATAATGACTGATAAAGTAGAAAATGTTCATTAACGACATCGAGAATAGAGCAGAGAATGAACATGCCATACCGGCGGGGTTTGGCGTGGATTGGTGGGCTTGGGGAAGGAGCAATCACATGCCGCTGGCAGCAGGTCTTTAGATGGTACCAGAGTGACCAGCAGATGTGAGGGCAGGTTTGTTAAGACAGGACGATCAACAAGTCTAGGCAATGGAAAAAGCACGGGTAAGAGTATGCATGCGAAATAGGCAGCAAGTGATGGGAGAAGAAAAATGTACCCTCGGGTTCCGAAAAACAGAAGCGACAGCTAGATACGATGAATAAGCTGACTTTAAAGGGGTGAAAGGCACGAAGGTGATTGCTGCATGGGGAGTGGCCAAGGGGGATCGAACGAAGTGATAGGTTTGACATTGGTGCATAGCGGGAGGGGATACTGCATGGGTGTGTGCGTGCAGTGGGTGGAGAGACAGGTAGGCGCAGGTAGCCTTAGTGTGTAAAGGAGTAGAGCGCGTGTCACCGGTGCAAGACTTCTCCTGAAATATTTGTTTTTGAGAACATCCTTTGCCAACTCAAACATCTAAAAAAAACATGTTGATCAATAATGGTCAATTAATAGTGTTTCTTTTATTACACAAAAGAAAAGAATTGACTGTACATATCGTTGATGACAATATTGTAGAAGAAATGCATACCTTTGTATAGATGAATCTATACCTTAAACTACAACATAACTCCAAGCCCTTGTTTGTAACTTACTTCCCCATTAGCTATTGTCTTAGTGACTTCTTTTCTAGCACCGTGTAAATTTATTGACAAATGGCTAAACAAATAGAGCATACTTTGTGATCTTTAATGTCTAAATTCCGACTGTATAGTAAGCATCCTCTTGATGAAACTGCACTCACAGAGAGGCCAATGAAGAGAGTAGTCTTCTTGCCCAGTCTCCCCAGCAGAATCTGCCACAATGGGATAGACAATGTGGCTGATGTCTGGACAAGGAGAGAGAATAAAGACAATGCCATTGACATTACAGTAATAAAAGTACTTGAAAAGGCTAAATCTTATCTAGACACAATCTTATACATTATAGATAATGAATAGATAGGTAATAAGCGCCCTTCTTCCG
Organism: Parasudis fraserbrunneri; assembly: GCA_900302295.1. Taxonomy (NCBI): domain Eukaryota; kingdom Metazoa; phylum Chordata; class Actinopteri; order Aulopiformes; family Chlorophthalmidae; genus Parasudis; species Parasudis fraserbrunneri. Next base: position 8,809 of record OMKL01138959.1, on the reverse strand, counting down.
TGGATTCAAGCATCTACCTTGCCGGGGGACCTGATGACGCTTGTTGCCACGGATACCATCCTTGGCTTTAGAACACGTCGGTAGGCTGAGATGATGTGTGTGCGGTGGCAGTTGAATAAAATGACGTTTAGAAAACAAACTGCTTTTGTCGTTGGAAGAAGTCATTATATGCGGCAATCTAGTGGCTCGTCATGAGAGACAGACGTGCGACAGAAATGCAGGTCCCCGTGGTTTGATTATTTCCCATTCGGTTCACCACAGCTTAGAGCGTTGATATGTATGAGCATGTTATTCTATTTCTATGTAGCCTACAAGATGCATGATGAAGCCAGATGTAAAGGTCTGGAAAGTGATAATTCCGGCATTGTTACATTTATGAAAAGAATCAGGAGATTGTGCAGCGCAGTATCGTTGAAGTTGTGTTTTTGGAAAGTTAGTTCAAATTAATTCATCAACTGAATGGTTTTATTGACAAATAATTAAAGCTTTCCAGCTTGAGACACAGCCGCTACATATTTGATAGTACAGTAATCATCAAATGGATAACAGTCTGTGGCCCCAGGTGTTTGGTGTTTGTGGTATGCCCAAATCTGTTTGTTCATGTCTTCACCATAAAAGTATTTGCATTGAATGCGATCTGACATGGAAGTGTGTTATTATAGATAGTGCATATCAAGGTTATTATAGTTAACTAAAACTAAACTAAAAACTAAAGCTAGGTGTGAAAAAACATACTTATAAAACTAACTAAAATAAAATACAAATATACATAAAATGTCTTTAGTTTTAGCCTTTGAAAATTTGGTTAAATACGTCAACACAGCAAGCATGAGGAGGTACTGGTGCGTATGTTCATTGAGACTGGGATGTCTGCATGACTGTGAGTCAATTGCCTGCACTTCAGTGATGTGCCAGTGACAATAAAAACTAAACTGAAACTAGCAAACCCACTCTGGAAACTAGCTGAAACTAAACTGAATTGAAAACAGAAATTAAAAACGAAGTAAAAATAAAAACTAATTAAATATAAAAAATTATAATAACCCTGGCACACCCTAACAAAAACAATTACAAGAATGCACTCAGTGTGTTTAACTTAGTTTGTTTACAATGTTTGGTGCGCTTGACAAAATGCAGTGTGAACGCTCACCGAACCAAATGAAAAATGAATGTTGCAACTACACCCCCTGGATCGTGTGTATAGCAAGGACCAAGATGGCTTGGCTTTGTTGGTTGATTGATTGATACTTACCATCAAGATGAGAACAATGTGTTGGAAATAGTGGCCCAGGCCTGCCGCATGGGTACAGAATAGTGCAAAGTTCCCCTGTGCCATCTACAATAAGAATAATGGTGAATTATATGCAGCACAAAAGTGCAAATTTACAAAGTGCTTAACAAATAAAAAAGACTTGACACAATGGATGAATGAATAGATGAATGAATGATAGATTAATGAATGATTGCCTCCTCCACCACCAGTGTGTGGCACCCATCTGTACCAGGCGCCAGCACAGACACAATGGCTGAAAAGCTCGGGAGACAAGGATTGATATAAGCCAATTAAGGACAGGGATGATTGGCCTTGATGTCAGAGACAAGATTGGGGATTTGGCCAGGAACGTCGGGTAACCCCCTACTCTTTACGATAGACGTCCTGGGTTCATTAACGACCATAGTGAGTCGGGACCTTGGTTTAACGTCTAATCCGAAGGACGGCACTCACAACTGTATGGTGTTCCTGTCACTGTAACAAGGGCCAGGGCAGGGGAGAGTATGAGAGGAGAGGAGAGGAGAGGAGAGGAGAGGAGGAAAGGAGAGAACAGACTTTTCTAGTAATATTTCTATATGTGCAGTATGCAGTCAGGGAGATGGAGGTGTAATAAATTATCAAAGATGAGATGAGATTGGAGAGAACTGAATAACATCATAACATTTTACATTAGTTTGATCCATTTCTGTAACCACACACATCCACATGCAGCAACAACTTCTACCTGAAAAGCTAGTGAGGAGAAGAGAAAGCCAAACACCAACTTCACATAAGGAGTGTGTTTCACCACCAGCTTCATCCCAGTCAGGTAGGGTATCTTGATCCTATCCAGAGTACTAAGAGGAGCTGTGGAGAGGAGAGAAGGAGAAAGAGATGCCAAGACAGTCTGTGAACTGTAATCATTGCCCATGCTTTTTAGTAAAATTAACTGGATTACCATTCCATCTATTACCCCAAATTAAAAAACAAGCTTGAACTTGTCATGGAAAATTCCATTCAAGTTTCTAAACGGTTCGATTAAGAACAACGCAAGGACATATAAATTTTACGGGTATTTATTGTATCAAATCATGATGGACAGTCATTTGATCTCGAGAGCAAATCATGGCAGCTACCAAAAACAAGAAATAAAATATGAAAAAAGCACACCTGGAACCGTTTCAAACACATCTTATAAGCTGTATTTACTTCCTACCCCTCTCGCTTCCTGATTGGACAATATGACTCCGCCTTCCGGAAATCAGACACTGCCCAAATTAGGAAATCAGACACTGCCCAAATTAGGAAATCAGACACTGCCCAAATTAGGAAATCAGGAAGGAGCGCCTGTCAATTCCCAATGTCTCCATAGGGCAGTATAACATCCCTTATTGAGTTTCTAAACAACACATTCTAATATAAAACTAAATAACTCAAGCTTCACAGGCCTATTATGACTTGGTACTTAGCTTTGTTTCTGGTCTGACGGCTGACAGCACAGTACATCTATTAGGGACTGTTAGGGCTGAGAAAGCACTCACCCTCCTCGTTTATTATTAAGTTTGCCCTTTGCTGTATTCTAATAAAGGCACTTCTATGTCTTGATTCAACCTGTGTGAAAAGGTATCAGCAAATCTGAACTCCACTTACAATGATTAACATCAGTATTTTACCTGAGAAAAATATAGAATAGTGACAGCACTATTGAAATAGCTATATATTAGGTGGAGAAACTGAAATTCTCTACCACAAATTTTAATAACCAGTAGTCACTATGTTAACATATGCAACTGTTTGTGCATTAAAATTCTTGTGGTTAACCTCATCATAATTTTCTCCAGAGGCTATGAGCGTAAAAAAATACTTCTTGAACCAGAGGTGGTGGCACGCAGAGCTCTATAGGGGCCTATCACCTACATACAGGACATGCCCATTTTTCCACCAGTTGCTATGTTGGAATGGTTGCTGTATTAACAAACCACATTCATTTGGGTAACAGCCTACCTCAAATCGAGCGGCTTCATCAGGAGTGGTGTGCTATTACTTTGTGGAAAGTTTCAGTGCACGACATGAGAATGATTCGACTTTTTGTGGGCAACTTTGCCCCACATAAAGTAATGGCGGAATATTCAAAACCTAGAGTGTGGCAGTTTGTTTTCCAACTATTTGAGCATGTTTTCTAACTCGCCACTGCTCCTACAATTTTCACAAACACTAGGATTTATTTCTTTTTTTACATCAAAATGTTCACCTGTTTGTCTTCTCACTCTCAAAAAACCTTTGAAAGTAATACCATGTTTTTTATTTTTAAGTCATTCATGTTTGTTTGACATGTGGTTTTGACATTTTCCTGTGATTTCTAGAGTGTCTGGGCAGGTACAGCTAATACACTGTTAGTAACCATGGCAACCCAGGGCACAGCACATAAAAAAAAAACTAAAAACTAAAGGGACAGACGCATATTCAATGATAATACACTCGACTGGTTTTAAAAGTAGTACAGACAATGGCGAACATTCATAAAGCTACTGAGATGTCATTTAGGTTTCTCCAAGTTCAAGGTCCAAGGTTTGTTCCGTTGTTCCTCCGCTCCCTATGGTGTTACACTGTCCCTCATCTGATTTTCCATTAGTGAGTATTTTTTGTATTTTCTTTTTATGCAAAGCACCTCTATCATCAGCAAAGTCACTAACTCACTCACTCATACATTCACTCACTCAATCACGGTTAGCTGCTCTGCCCCTAGTGGCGAAAAAAAAGGCATTCAACTTTGTGTAAGATGAGTTTGCTTTGCATCTATGACACTGTGTTTTTTTCTTTATTGAGACAGTGGGAAGGCTGAGAGGGAGACAGAGTAGGGGAGACACAGGAGATAAGGCTCCAGTTAGATTCAGTCTCAGGCTAGCAGAGCTATTTGTGGTTCCAGAGTAGGGGTCTTAACCACTACACCATCTCTGGGCACTCATTGTATTTTGTTTTTGAATTACCTTTGCTCTGATAACTCACCCAGCTGCTCCTTGACTCCTAGGAAAAGCACTAGACAGCAGATGACGTAGAGAGAAGCAAGGACCAGGGCAACCACCACATAAGCCCTCCTCTGAGACCAAGAGAAACAGACAGAAATTAACATTGACAGCAACTGAATCCTTGAGAGGAAGAACCATATGTCTGTTTTAAGTTTTCAGTTGTACAATATCTTAAAACAAAATGATCTAATGTAAAGATGGTAAGTTTGAGTGTTGTGCAAATCCACGAGTACTTTCAGATGATGTATCACATTCACATGCCAAGTGAAAAATGAACTTATATGGTTCTTCATCTGAAGGATTCAATTAAATAATCATGTCAAAGTTGGTGAGATGTTGGTGACACTGAAGATGTAACTCTGAACATTTGTCGCACTGCACAGTACTGTACATCCTGAACATTTTTAAATATATATTTTTTGTAGCCTCATCTTCAATGGGATTTTTTCTCATCAATTTGCAGTGTGCTGTTTTTTTCTACTTACTTCATATGCTACAGTCAGTGAGATGGCATGAAAGTTTATTGTCAGATTTCTATCAAATTTGTCTTGTACTGCAGACAAGCTTCTAAAGAAAAACATAGAATGGCACCACCTTCTAACCTCGTTTAATGTATTTCACAGCTACGTAGCCACAGAAGGACAAATATATCATTACACAGCTATGTTTCCTGTGTTATCCACAGACAAGTATATCATTACAGTAACTGCTGACCACATCCACAGTAATATCTAGAAAATCAGTAAAGATGTTAATTTTACTACAGTGATAACTTTGTTTCTCCAAGGGACTGATTGAGGAGTAGCACAAACATCTGCACTTATTGAAACACGCTGCTCCTTGACTTTGCATTGTGACTTCAGTCATGTGAACCAAGTGATGCAAGGACCTAGGGATGTCCCAATCGGATCGAGCAGATCGGAATTGGAGCCAATCATGGCCTATTTTAATTGATTGGTATTGATCAGTATTGGCTAAATTAAGCCAGATCAAATTCGATCCCTTTTTGTTAAAAAATAAATGAAAACCATTAAGGGAATGCTGTAATGTAGGCTATTTTCTTCTTTAAGTAGAGCTATTCAATGACCAAGCATATCTTGCCTACATTGGATTCGTTTTACTAACTTTAATATTGTTGAAGTGTGTATTATCTAGGAAAATACAAATATCGGATCAGGACCAAGTATCGGCAGACACACAATATTAAATTACTTGGATCGGGAGCAAAAAAAACTTAATTGGGACATCCCTACAAGGACCACTTATAAAAGTTACCTTCTCCCAGTAGACAACTGACCTTGTGAAAGGTGAAAGAACGAGACAGCTAGACTAGAAAAACACATGAAAAGAAAAAGGCACAAAAAAAAGGAAACACTGAAGAATATAATATCTGAATATAAGAATCTGTGGTGACCTAACTGTGTTTTGGAGGCTGTCAGTGAGGGCAGATGTGACATTTTGGAGGGAAGGGGTGGACAGGTTTAGGAAGGTATCGTTGTAGTTTAGTTGACTGCAGATCTTTTCTTTCTTCGTATGGTACACCCCCACTATCTGACCTTGAATGGTTGCACCTGCCAATGTTGCAAACATCTCCATCCCCATTCCTAGATAGAAAGAGACAAAGATAACAATAGGATGGTAAAACCCACTATCTAATCTTGTCTTCATTCACAGATAGATAGATAGATAGATAGATAGATAGATAGATAGATAGATAGATAGATAGATAGATAGATAGACAGACAGATAGAGAAATGAAACACAACATGCTAATTCTTGCAGAGGTCTCAAACATTGACATTGTAGCCTAGTATCAGTTTTAGCCAGATGTTGACCTTATCTCTTTTTTTCCCCCGTCAGACATTTCCTCCTTATTTTGGCTGTTCTTCAGGAAGTGTATTATGTTAACAACACCCTCAGAAGACCACAGTTACCAAGACTTCCTGCCAAAACCTCCACCAGTAAAGCCACTACACACAAAAAGACATATAAAATAGGACTGCAAAACAGACACAAATCTTCATTAACCCCTTTGTGCAGATTCTGAATTGGGCCTATTTTCGCCTGTTTTTGTATTGTTCTATTTAATGCTTTATAACTATAACAATGGATAATGGCTTAAATTAAAGAAGACCTTTGTACCATTAAATATAATAACTTGAATCATTGAGTTGAATTATTCCATGAAAATTGGGGGCAGCGAAAACACACCTTTCTTGAGAAAAAAAAAAAAAAAACGGAGTTACAAATCGTGTGTTTACATTAAATCTCTCAAAATCCTATTTGCAAAACAGGTCAAAGTTTACATTTTATGGTTCACACACTTCCTGTCCCCATGTGTACCAAATTTGAGGTTGATATGTAAAACTACTGAAGTTTGATACAGTATATTACTAAATGATCTCACTACAATGAAATGGCTATTGGGGACTTAACATAATCACACATGAATACAGTTGGGCTCATTGGATCCACAGGAGTCTCAGCTTTCCAGGCATACCCAATGTATGCAATTCCAAGACTGTTTAGGGACCCCAGTATGCAGAAATACACAATTTTTAGAATAGGCGAAAATAACACATTTGTACTTCAATAAATAGCATAAAGTGGGCATGTCTGTAAAGGGGAGACTGGTGAATACCCATAGAACCCATTTTCATTCAGATATCTTGAGATGAGATACATTTTTTTAAATGGCCATGCCATTTTTCCCCTCATCAAAATGCTGCCTAATTTTGGAGCATAATTTAGCCCCCTTACCGACGAGCTAGCATGATATACTTGGTACCTATGGATTCCCCTGGTCTTCTAGTTTCATCATCACTCTAGCTTTAAAAGTGAGCCCGCTACAGCCTCTGAAAGACAGTAAGTTATTTGGGACACCGGTGTCCCAACCACTAGGGGGCCTGCACAAAGATGTTAAACACTGATAAATGTTCTACGGTCATAGCTATTTGTTCTTTGAAGATGTCTGCATGCACCACTAGAGAACAGTGTCAGTGCATAATATATTTTCACGATTTTGGGTGGACCTGTACGGGTCAAGGCTAGTCAGAGGTGGAAAAAGTACAAAAATATCCTACTCAAGTAAAAGTACTGTTACTTTGATTGGGGGGGGTGGGGGCAGCGAGGTTGTTAAACATTATTTATTTTTAAGGATATATAAAGTCCCATAAAACAATAAACTTTTATAGGCATGTCCAATATTTTGAGATGCTGAGGAAAGCTGACTCTGGAGTGAGCAATAGATTATAGGCTACACCACTGTTCATGGCAAACGGAACGCTCTTGTGAGCATGTGGCTGCTTGTGTGCGCCTGTGGTGCGCTTGCTGTAGGGAAAGTTTACTCCAAGTAATATCCCACATAAGAATGCAGATGTATTCAAGTTAATATCAAGTGTGTTATAGCCAAGTAAAAATGCTTGTTGAAAACAGAATAACGAGATAGAGTAGTAGAGAGCCCACATGAAAAGGAGGTGTATAATAGGCATGTACGCGCCAAGACATGGAGAGCACGGGATGCTTGAATCTGCAACTGCGTTATGAACGTTGATTATTGTTTATGCTCCATGAAGCACTGTTGGTATCGCACACAAGTGCCTTTATAGCCTATGTTGGGAGTCCTAAAATAGACCAGGTTACATTCCACTTTTCGATTTGACTCTGAAATTCATTTTATTTGATCTGAGGTGTAAACAAATAAATTGCCTAGCCCCATTATTCAATAACGTTACAAGCTCACTATCTGGTAAACTAGCAAGTAAGCTCATCATTATAGTTCAGTGAGCTTGCGAGACAACCAGGCTAACACAAACCATCACCAAAGATGCTCTATACAAAAGATGATGCATTACAAGCTGCACCAGTGGTATGAAATGGTATACACTTCATGTCTCCTAAGTGGGCGCAGTCGCCTCTCCCCTCCATCCCCCCACCTCAGTTGGTTCAGCACCAACAGATAGCTGAGACAGAGACAGGTCTCGAACAAAGTTAATTTTCTCCTGATTTGTCTGTCTGAAAAATACCATTTTTAGTGTCAGAATGTTTGGAAGAAAATGTGGCTTGTGAAAAATGGGTCCGATATTTACTTCAGTGACTATGGGGCAAAAGAATCTGTCGTAATCTGTGCTCATGTTCACTTCTCCCAGGACTCTCGCTAGACTCAGGACCTGCTGCTTGTCTCCTAAAGGGGCGGGGCAGTGGCGAAACATGGGTGAAACCCATGTGACACGGATATACGGGAAATGACTCTAAGTTGTGCCATCTCCTTTCTGAACCGTCTCTGCCATCACTGAGATGGATGACAGCTTTTTAGCTGTGAGTGGCCAGCAGGTGGGTAGGGACAAAAAGGGGAAGCAAGGGAGCTGAGTGCACGGGCTGAGGGATGTGTCCCAGCAGTGAGCTGGGGGATGTGTGAGCCCCCCTTACTGACCTGGATGGATGGGAGAAGGGATAGTATGTTAGAGGAGGGCAGGTGGGCTTTGCAAGAACCCTATGATCAAGAGTCTCTGGCAATGTCAAGATGTAACTG
>OMKL01138954.1:0-11705 GCA_900302295.1 Parasudis fraserbrunneri | reverse complement strand
GTGCCAACTTAACATGATGTTCTTTGGAGCTGGACATCAGAGTAGGCTACCATGTGAGCAGCACGCTCCACTGGCCTTCCTCACCACCTGCTTCTCACAGATTTTAAGCAGCTGTGTCTCAGCTCCAGTAACCTTACTAGCTACCATCGCTAAGCTCCAAAGTCTGGTTTTATTGCATAAGCTCAAGCTGCCAAACCAGGCTACAATACAAAATGTTAAAACCGATTGAATAGACCAGGGAGATTGGGCCTATGCCAAGCATGGATCATTGAATCTCTCTCCCCCAAGAAGGTATTTTGTGAGTCATGTTAGCATCAGCAGGCTGAGATGTCATAGCTATTTGATTTGAATGAGGCCTGACTGGCCAGCATGGATGTGTGACATTAATTAATGTACAACACACAATCACACAGCAACCAAGGGCACTTTCCCCCAGCCTCCGACTCTCCCTCTGAGACACAAGTCCTCCTCCATCCCTCTCCCATTCCCTCCATCTCTCCCTTTACTTTCTGTCTCTAATAAATTCTGTTTCCATACATGTTCATGCACGCACTGTATTTCCTGTTATATTCTCATATCTTAGGCCATATTCCATCTAGATCACAGGCAATTAGAAAAGCTCATTGATATTCACGTCTCTCTATTCAGCCAAGGTTATTTCCATCCTCACCGTCCTCCTGTTCCGTTATGGCATGAGGAATTAGGAATCTGTGTGATAAAATCTCTAAAATATCCCTGACACTTTAAATTTCTGTGTTGTTACTTTTTTCCATAATGGGAATGCATTTTCATGGAGAACAGGCTGTTCTAGCATGCAGCAAAATAGTAAACAAGATAAAACTTCTGTCAGACTAATGATATTCAGCACACTAAAGTCGCCTCTGTAGAGGAACCACTCACACAGGCAATGTCCTCTCTCTCTCCCACTCCCCATTCTGTTTAGGTGTTGTTGGTGTTTTGTTGGTCTAATGATTTGCTACTCTGGGATTTTAATTTCTGACCCTTCAAGACACTTCATAATTGAGTCCTCATATCATGTGACACTTATTTCTGCATTCTTTACCTTAAACTTACCTATAAAATGGTGGGAAAAAATACAGCTTTTGTGGTTTTTGTTTATTTGTTGTTGTTTTTTTCATTACAATTAATTTCACAGGTTATGTTAGATGATTCATCACATGTAATGTTTGCTATATGGACAGCTAGCAACACTCCAAAACATTATCTCCTTGTCTGTAGTAAGGGGAAGCCACTCCCTGCTCTCTGGTCGTATTATAGCACTTAAAGTGCACTGAAAATTCACTCACTCATCTTATTTCACTTGTTACCGCTAGTCTAATGATGATATATGGCCAGTAGAAGGGCGTTTATTGAATCAATGATGGTGAGTACATTTGTGCTCATGAGCGAGACCTGTGACACAGCCAGAGGTGTGTGTGTTCAAGGCAGCTCATTTTCAGAGAGAGTGCAGAGGTCAGGGATTCACCAGGCTGTAATATGTACTGTAGGCTGTAGCCTGTGTTCCAGGGTTTCTAACATATTTATTCCACAGCATTAGCAGCAACCCACAGCTATGAAATGTCCCCTGCTGCTGGAGAAAAAAAAAAGTTAAACCAATGGAAACATCTGCCCCTAATGAGTAAAGATAAACAGGGTATACAGCACAAATATTCCATATGGTATAGGTATCCAAATAAGGGCCATTTTTATACCCCAACAGTGGGAATTCATACTGGGAATAAGACATGGGAGCAAACCCTGGTCCCAGAACTGAAATAACCTCCAACCTCCCACGGTTACTATGTGAAACACCATGGTATGTAATTTGATACAGTCTCTGGTAGGAAAGAGAATGCAGCACTATACTTACCCCGAACACTGGGTGGGTAAACGTTAGAGAATGGGCCATTCAAATCCCTGGACTGGCATGGAAATATGGGTTGTGAATGAGTATCACTCTCCTCACTATCTCCACTATTGGTGAAATGCCATTGATCCAGGAACTTGACTCACCACTGCTACATTGGAGCTGCTCTGAGGCCAAAAGACTATGGGTATATTGAGAAGCTCTTATATGAAAAAAGACCATACCGGTAGATGTGAAAATCCTCTGCCAAGATATAAAAATATCTACAGATATCAATCTTTCTTTTACAGTGGTACAGTTATCTGGCTCTATATTTTTATGAAGCCATCTTTTGTTGGCTCTAAATGGCTATACAAGAACTTCCTGTTGGAGGGACAGGTCTGCAGTCACTGATTTGGGTGATGAGGCAATACTTGGGCTGCCACAGGACTAAGAGCCAGACAAATTAAATCTCCTTCCCTCTTCTTTTCTGACTTTCCTCTCTCCTTTTTCTAAATGTCTACCACTTTAAAATGTCCTCTTCTTTTACCGCCTTTGCTTTTTCAGCTTTTTGCTGCAGGACAGGAACCCTCTCGAACCTGAGTAGGGCCCAAAGTATTTTAATGACCTTTTATGGTGTTTTGTATGCTTCTTTCCCCTGTTAAAACAAATAAATGAAATGTAAACTACATCCCACCACCATTTGAAATAAATAGCTACAGTAGGCAACATGTTTTTGATTGATTTGAATTTCCACATGGGTATACTGGACAACACTCAAGAACCTGCCCACCTTGTTGCTGAAGAAACAAACTCCGAGGCTATATTTCAGTTGGTCAGAGTACAGTGCTGACATGACATAAAGAGAAGTGTTTGGTTGGTTGCCAGGTCAATATTGGGGCTGAAACTGCAGTGCTGAAGTGGGCGTTTGAGAACCTCATTGATTAGACTGGACTGAGCCTCTGTACACCTCCTCTCTCACAGGGCTCCCTGTAAACACCTTTCAACCAGGCACAGTGTCCAGAGGGCCACTCATTAGCTGTTCACCATGCCTGCTGCTGACCTTATTAACTCACTAATGAGTTACCTGATTCTCCTGCGTTGGAAATACACTGGATGTCTGTGAAATGTTGGGTGATGTATGCTGTGGTACAGTGATTTAACTTTTGAACGTCTGTTAATTTGTTTCCCAAAGTGTAACACAATCCACTGGAACTTCATTGAAAAATTGCAACAGAAAATCAGTTAAAGGATAATGCCAGTGTAATCCCCCCATCAGTGGGGAGAGAGCGCGTGCACAGCTCTGTCTTTACAAAATAGACTGGACAAGCAGACACAGCCCTAATCTTTCATGGCTTTAGGGTAGAATTGAACTAGCAGTTTACATAAATACTAGTGGATGCATTATGTGGCTACATCAGGACAGAATTAGTGGACTGAAGAAACTGAAAAATCGCTATTAACGTAGCTGTGTCGTTAACATCACAACTCGAGTGAGTGAGTGAGTGAGTGAGTGAGGGAGGGAGGGATGGGGAGAGAGAGAGGGAATCACATTACCGAGATGCGATCAACTACATGTTTGCAGTAAACACTGTTTACTTTAAATGTTACCTCTTCAACGTTTTTTTAACCAAATGTTCGATTTTGTTCAGTTTGATCGCAAACAGTCAATTTCGTTCAGTTTGAAATCATTTTGATATAATTGCATTACAGTGACAATTTTACCAAGTTTACACAACGACCACAGCCCTTACAATACATAATAGCTTATGTGGGCCAAACGTTACTGTGCTTTGGGTGATGGATTTATGCTCTGCTTCTTCCATTGCGAACGGGGTCCCAGGACTATGCGGCCATCATCTTTTGAGGAGAGAGCAGTAGCCTATTATGCCTACACCTTTTTATTTATCTATCAAACGGTGATGCAGAAAGGACCTTACTGCCTCATATTTCTCCTACAGCTGGCCAGTTTTGCGCAACAGCCACCCGCATCCAAAAGCACTCATCTGGTCGCATCTTGGGGACGTGCGACTCAAGACACAGAGCTTGGAAAGGATCAGTAGGTCACTACTGCAATTGTCTGCTCTTTTCTTCCCAATAGGCTAGAGCGAAATTAACATAAATGGCTGCAATGCAGCATTGTGGAGGAAAGGATATTGGACAACTTTCTGGAGAGTTAGGGCAGCGCACAGAATAAATAATGGCTGGAGTTTGAATGACAGGAGATAAATGTTCATGTAGGCTAGGGCATGTCGAGATGTCACCTAATGTGCAGGTAGGCCTGTATGCTTTTGCCTATATAGCCTATAATGGGGACTACTACGTATGATAGCACTAGCAGCTTAATCAAATTATTCTCATAATCAAAGGAAGAACACAATTTATTTGTTTGCATTTAATTGTGTAGGCTGCAGCATCATCAGAATAATTAGTCTATCTTAAATAAAGAAATTAAACATGAACTTGGTACAGCCTTCTTTATGTGAGCAGACTGACTTGCTGTCAAAATCTAACCTTCCCACTGGATGAATTCCTTGTCTGTCCCACACTGGTTGGCTAATTCATGCAATGGAATTCAAACAGTCATGACAGTCATATGGGACTCCAGTAGCTGTGATGTCATTTTCGTTTGCCAAGCACCACCTCTCCTTACCATTTACTAATGTTTGCAAACATTTAATCTCAAACATAAATATACAGAGTTTTCCCCACAAACATTCGCACACACACGCGAACGTTTACTAACAATTTGCTTCAACTTACTTGGCAGCACTCTTTGCATCAGCTGGCATTAGCAAAGTTACCTGCAGATGGCGCACTCGAGTCGAGGGCTATTGACAACCCCAGGCAGTCGATACGCAAGATAATTTTCATAGTCTGCTGACAGTTGTAGATCTTTTTTCTTGATGTGGACTGCCTTCTTTTGTTATTGGTTCGGGTGGCCTCTGTGCAAGAAATCTGTCCATTCTGGCATCACAAAATAGATGGAGTCGTTTGTAAGATTTTGCTGCTCGTTATGCGAGTCCCGACATTTCATGTGCAGTGAAATAATGATTCCCCCGTTCCCAAAACTGAAGTGAGAATGTGAATGGAGGACACATTAGGCATAGAAAAAGATGTACAAATAGTTATGAATAAGTGAATGCTGATACATATATTTATGTTGAGTTGAAATGTATGTAATTTAGAAATCATACTTTATGAAGCCTTATAACAAATTAATTGGTCATTCTAAAATTCCACTGCACACTTGACCTTGCTTCACGGCACACCGGTTGAAATCATGAAAACAAAAAAAAATCCCCAGCGAATCTCCAACCAATCACCATCCACCAAAGTCTTCTTATCAACCAAGGACTTTTTTACCAGTCCTTGTTATCAACGAGGAAATGCTCAAATGAAACTTGTATTAGAAGTTGATAAATGTAGTGATCTATGCACAAACACAATCATTTTTTCCAGTGAATCTCTTAGTTACAACATCATTGTGTAAGCTAAGCAGAGTTGTACTCATAGGTGAAGTATTTCCAATACTTGCTCTTTGGCGAAAGAAGATGGCTGCACTCTGGCCAGAAATCACATCACTCTGACTATTCATATTGACAATTCTACACGATGGTGGCGTAATGGGCAATAGCGAACATGAAATACTTGACCTGCATACGTAAGACTGTTTTGACAGCACAATATTGATGTAACTAAGAGATTTGTTAGGGAAACCAAGTTTTTAATGCATAGGTAGCCTATGTCCACGACAGTATGATATTCACTATGGCACTGAACAGGTGCCAGAGAGCTGCAGACCATAAGAAGCAGTTGGGCCAACCAAGTGACCAATGAAATTAGTTAGGGGCATGGTCAACCTGTCGCCATCCTAGGCAAAAAAAACCTTGCACCAGACAGAGGCTGTGAGCAGCGGATCTGCAGTATGCTGTTGCCCGCTTGTGTTCAAAAGGTGTAACCATTATATCTTAACCCAAGAAGATTACCTGGGGCCCACACAGACTCACACACACTGATTACATTATCTTTCCACCACCGGCTTTGCTGACAGGCGGAGAGAATAGTGGTAGGCACAAATGTGATGTGATATTGATATCAGTTGACACAGCAAATATCTTCATGACTATCGATATCAAAATATATCAGTTTAGCCCATTATAGGTTTTGCAAAGGCAAAACAACCAGCACCTCATAGTACTGGCTCTTTCCATATCCTACTTCTCCTACAGTTCAAAAGGCCTATTGAGCACCTATTGGGAACTTATGAGGGGGTTGGGGTACCTGTACCTGTACCTGTACCTGTAATTTGAAAGGCACTCAAATTGATATCGCCTGGAACAATACCTTAAATATATCCCCTATTGGTAGATCTTTAACCGTATTGGTCAGGTAAGGCACTTAACCCCAAACTGCTCCAGCTACTCTGTGAGCAACAACAGAGGGCTGTGGTAGTAGGCTACTGGGCAGCTGTAACCGTACGGCTGTGAAGCTGGGCTATGTTGAAAAAGAGCAAGCGTGTTCAGTCAACCTTCCCTGGGTAAATAAAGGGTTTTAAAGAAGATGAGCAGAGCCCTTCCCTGTGATTGTCGAAGGGATTTCACTGGCCTGTAGAATTAAAGGATTAGAAATAAATGAAAAGATGGTAATCAGTTTCACTGTTCAACCTGACCCTCGACTAGGTTTACATATATAAGCCCATAACACTAAACATGTATCTACAGTCAATGGATTAATTCTACACTCTTAACCTTTTATATAGGAATTCAAAGTAATTCCATGGCAAAAAAAGTTGCCAGAAAAACATTGTGAAATTGTTTGAATTTACTGTAAACATGGTTCATAGCAAATTACTGTGGGCATACTACAACACTTTACTGTGAAAAGAAAAACAGTGAATTATTAGAGAATGAGATTCACAGTTCATTACTGGCAACTCGTGTTGCCAGGGAATTACTGTGAAATGTATATTTGCATCGCTTAACTGTGATTTGACTTGCTGATAAAGTATTGTAATAATAATGCAAAAATTTTTGTTGTGTAAATGAAACTTGCAATTTCCTGTTTACAGTAGATGCTTTATTTCTCTAGTCTTGTGCTGAATGATTACAGAATGTTGTGATACTAAATAAAGTAGGCCTAAGCTGTTATTGATCCCAAATGTGTACAATAATTCCACATTAAACACAAGCAATGACTTATAAACCTTTAATTTAATCAGAAAGTTTTCAAAACAAAATAAAATTCCAACAATTAAAATAGCAATGTTCAAATTAATCCATAATGAAGAATATTCAACTATGAAATTAGGCTATGTATTCATACATAAGGAAAATGCAAGGTGAGTAAAATAAACAAACAATTTTCACATTGAACCACAATGAGGTCCTACAGCAGGACATTTTCTCTGAAGTAACAGTATTCCTACATACACATTTTATAGTTACACTCTTAAGAAAGGAACCAAAAGAAGAGATAAAATAACTTAACAGAATGCCACATTAAGTCGAACAATGCTTTGAACAGAGAGCACACATTCACAAATTCATGGATTGCCTCTTAAGGTGGAAGCAGTCTCAACTCAGTAAACAAGGTTGAGTTAGTGTGCTGCCTGTAATGCTGAAAACCAGTTGCAAAATGAGGAGATATGACCACTTTTCCTTCAGTGCTTAGCATCCAGTCATCAACATCCTTTGCTTCACCTGGAATACATGGAAATAACTTGGCAGAATTTAACAGTCCAAGTGCAAAACATGGTAGAGTGACATGACAAAATAAGCAATCACAACATCAAATTACTGAAGTAAACCATAGCTAAACAGAGAAATATTGTAGCGGACCCTGCCTCAGAAACCACTCATATACTCCAGCTGGACTAGTATCAAAACCTGACAGAAACGTCTCTCCTGTCTCTCCTTGTATATCTTCCGCTCAGCCTTCCTATCATTTCAATAAAGAAAAAAATACCAAGGGGAGTGGATTGCCCATTCTTTATGAAAAACAAACATTGATAAACAAAGCTTGTTCTCATCCAAGCTTAACATTCATGTGACTCATTACAATCAGCCATGGACATGCAGGGAGGTGGACTGATTCTTCAACATCAGCAGCCATGGATGTCACCTAAAACATACAACACAACAACTTCTACATCTGAAAAAAGCTGACTTTTAGCTATTATGCTTTTCCATTCAAATCAACTTCACACTTACCAGTACATCACTCTCCATAATGAAGCCTTCTTGATGCTCCAGTGGGCTAGGGGAAGTTGGACAACACATGGAGCAAGAGCCCAGGAACTTTTCTCTTATGTTATCAGCACTTTGCGCATTTCAGTATTTTTGATTGTTGCTGATCTAAAGAGCTGAATTAAGGTGAAAACAACCAACCCCCCAAAAACAGATTGAAGCCCTCATGGCAGTCCTCTTGAGGAGAAAAGGTTTAAGTTTATTAGGTTTCCCAGTCACTGAAGCAACAAGGAAGTGGGCTTGGCAAGTACAGAGATTGGGAGGAGACTTGTGACCTCTGTGCTCCACCTATGGGGGTGTGTCCAACTATATCCCTGACCCTGTTGGGGTCCATTCCAAAGGTTCACAAAGTTGTCCTCACGTCTTTTCCTCGCGTCTCATCCTCGATTCCTCTGTGATGCGTCACAGGGAAACGAGGAAGAGATGCGGGGAGACGAGGCGGAGGAAGCGAACTTGAGAAGCAGGTTAGAAGAAGTGGAACGTCCTTGTTCACGCGCATGCACCATTTGAGGGTGACGTTGACGGAGGGAAAACCACCACAAGAATTCCCTCCCTCCACGGGACAGCTTTTATACCTGTCAATGCGTAATGCATGTGACATATAAATGTGGCATAGCTCACGCTAATAGTAATGTGCAAATTATGCACTTATGGTCACACCACCTTAATTTTGTGAATGTGTGTGTGTGTGTGTATATAAGAATAACCTTGTTGCATAAATGACGTGTGCTCTACAAATGCACACGAAACAGAAAGAAATATGTATGTCTTATTCCAAAGAAATATGTACATTTTATTATACAAATAATATTACAGAAGAGTCCACAAGGATGGGAGGCGCCACTGATGGCCTCCCGACAATTGCTTCGTGCATTTGGGAGAACCAGGGCCACATCGCAGCTGTGGGCTCCCCATCCTCAACACCAGTCCCTCTAGCTGGAGACTTTAGGTCCTGCAAGATATTATAAACAAACATGATCAGCATTCACCTTTTTCACTCAAAACATCATATTAGGCCTAGCACATACATTCTCTAATACATAATACTATTTATTAAGTATAACCCAACTAATCAAATCAGAAAAAATACAAGGTATTATTTAATTGTGATGGCAAGTACATTTTCAACTGAAATACACTGTAGATAATAGTGCAGCAGTAACACGGTAGCCTATATTCATTACAATGAAACATGCAATGATGGTTTAATGGAAACCCACAGGAAACACCTCCTTGTGGTCCTGTAATGGTGATACCCTGTCTTTATCAAAAGGCTCTAGTGCCTTTTCAATAGTGCTAGTGTCACAAGTGTATCATTGGTCAAGTGATACATCACTTTGCTTGAAACTTGTGTATGTGAGTAGCTCAGTAGACTAATATATATATATATATATGTATGCAAATAGCCCGGGTTCAAATCTTGACTATAGTCTGGTCAAACTAATAGCCATAATAATAGATAAACAAATAAAAGTGCTTAACTCATTTAACTGTAATATGAAAATAATTCTCAAAAGCTTGCAACCTTTTATCTTTTACACTCTCTTTAAATGACCATGGTGTTTACTTGCATCAAATCTTAAATTCAACTCACCTCCCAGATCTATGTGTACCACCACAAAACCTTGCAAATTCCCCTTATTTGGAGTAATGTTTATTTGTAGGTATTTACTGTGGAAATGGTTCACAACAAATTTCTGAAGGCACAAAGCAAAGGAGTTAAATGTGAAATGTATTGCAGTTCACAGTAATGCATTGTCATTCTGTGAAACAACAAATTGTTGTGATCTTTTACTCTATTATTTAGTCATCCATAATATACTGCACTTATTTTCTATCCTTGGTGCAGTCAAACTGCTGAGATAAGCATCAAATAGATTGCCATTCGATCATTTGCATATTGTAAATGGCCAAGAGTCCCCAAAGACAGAAATCCATGAGCTGTTCAGAGGTGTTTGATCTGATGTGACCTGAACAATTTTGAGAGTGTATCCAACATGATGGCCTCTACAGTATTGACAAACCCTTGAGTCAATGGCCAAATAGGCCTTTGGCCATTTGAATATTCAATTTGCAATGCCCTTTGAAGTTTAATGACATTCTGTCACATATTTATCAATGTCTTACATATGTGTATCATGAAAATGATGCCTGCAAATGACTGAGGGAACTGACGCAATTCCTTTCAACAACATGCTATTGGGAATTGCTAATAGGTATGAAACATTACACAGTAATGTACCGAAACATTGTAACTCTGTTACAACTCTTACCGCTCTACTCTACTCTAAGTCTCCACGGTCCTTTGTGTGCTGAGTAAACTTCATGACCCAAGGACTCATGAAACTAATTCAGAACTTGATACAGAGTATTTTCTGAGATAGGTTTGCGGTCTCACATGAAATTAGGATTTTGAGAATTGAACATTCTAATGATGATGTCACAATGGCAATAAAATTCTGAGAAAACATTCCTGAAAAGCACTGACTTTTTGGATATACAGGGTTATGTGACAACAGTGATACAATGTAGCATATAATTCTATGTCATTAGCTGTTGACACTCCTTCCAACTGTTGGTGTCTGGTTATTACAGGCGGGAGCCTGGAAGGGATTATGTATTTGGTCGTGTGTGTGTCTGTTTGTGACTCTGTCTGCAGCTAATCTCGCAAACTACAATTTGGATTAAACATCGCACATAGGTTGGCAGCAGGCCAAGGACCTGAATTCTCAAATATTTTCAAATCGGTCGACAACAAGTATTTCAGTTGAATTAATTTCCATCATTTTCCATTGAAATAGATATGGTTACAACTTTTGAATGCAAGAGGGCAATAGCCTACTACACAGGTTCGCTGCTCAGAGCCTCTCTGTCTCTGGCACCTGTTTACAACAT
Organism: Parasudis fraserbrunneri; assembly: GCA_900302295.1. Lineage (NCBI taxonomy): Eukaryota > Metazoa > Chordata > Actinopteri > Aulopiformes > Chlorophthalmidae > Parasudis > Parasudis fraserbrunneri. The sequence continues at coordinate 716 of OMKL01138954.1, read as the reverse complement.
TAAAAAAAGAAATTCCCCAGCGAATCTTGTAGTTGCATCAATATTGTGCTGTCAGAACAGTCTTATGTTTGCAGGTTAAGTATTTAATGTTCGCTATTGCCGATTAGGCCATGTCATTTTATCAACCAGGAAATGCTCATGTGAAACCTAGTTCTATGGGTGAAACTCATATTAGAAGTTGATAAACGTGATCTATGCATGAAAACGATAATCTTTTTCAGCAACTCTCAGTCACAACAACATTGTGTAAGCTAGGGGGTTAATTTACATGAGTCAGCTGGCGATCTTGAGAAAAAGAGTCTTTCATCATTTTCATATTAAAAGTCAAGTCAAAGTCTATCAGATAAAAATAATTATTAAGCCAGTCTGACTTCCCCTTGGTGGAGATTTGCGCTCTACTGAGCGCACTTTTATTGTTGTTCAGGCAGCAAGGAGGCTGGAGAAGAAAGAAAGGTGGTGTCTCTCTTTCTCTCTCTGGTAATTTATAGCTCCAGCTGCTGTCTCCCTCTCCCCAGGTGGACAGCTTGATGCCAGTCAGCAGTGCATCTCATTAAGGGGGAGAAAAACACATTTCTGAGGGAAACGAGCACAGTGAAGGGACACTGGGCTCCTCACCAGTTGGATGAGAGCCTCCCAAGGGGGAGATCAACCTGTCTATAATAAAAGTCTGAAATGAAAATATCATGACAGTGACATCTCTAAAGCAAACTTCTACA
>OMKL01138952.1:0-12299 GCA_900302295.1 Parasudis fraserbrunneri | reverse complement strand
ATTAAGGGCAGCCAGAACTGGAACAATCTCCCAGTCCCCATAAGGGAAAGCCCCACCCTTTCTACTTTTAAAAGTCGCCTCAAAGCACACCTAGAAAATGTCACAAACGTGTAATCACAGATAAAACATCTTGACTGTGCGATGTGTGGTATCTTATGCGATGACAAGTTACCTATTTGTCCTGTAGTACGATGACCGAATGATAACCTGTAGCATGATGACTGAATGATAACCTGTAGCATGATGACTGAATGATAACTAACCTGTAGCATGATGAGTGAATCATAACCTTTTTATATGTGGAATTTTATATGTGGAATGATAACTAACCTGTAGTGTGATGACTGAATGATAACCTTTTTATAGCTTATATGAATGTATACTTATATGCATATATGTACTGTTTGTATTGATACTGTTTGATGTTGGGGACGACGGATGAAAACTATCTCCTAGCTAACTCCGGCATATTTACACTATGTACAGATTAATTTTATGTTCACGTGTGTTCATCAACATGCAATGTCCCGTCAAAATAAACAAATTAAGTATTTCATCAGCAGAATGGTCATGTGATATGCGTTTTCAGGCGAGCTAGTATCGATGGAGATCTTTTCTGAAACTGTGCTAAAATCCTTGTGTGGACGGAGATCATTTTTGTTGTAAAAATCCGGTCTAAAACAAAAACATATTTGTGTGGGTGTAGCCGAAGTGAGGACTGACTTACCCTGGCCACCAAATCAAGCACATCCACACCTACTACTTTTTTTGTTTTACATCAAAACTTTCACCTGTTTGTCTTCTCACTCTCGAGAGTGTGTCTGGGCAGGTGCAGCTAATCAACCCAGGGCACAAGGGGGTCGCATGCATCAAAAACTTCTTAAAGGGACAGACATATTCAATGATAATACATACAATGTTGCGCACATTACTTTCAAAATGATACTACATATCACTCGTTTCTTTCATTTGAAAGTAATAAGGTACTTTACAGTATTACTGTCTGTGTAGAGTAATGCCTTATTTATTACACTACGTTTGCGTTACTTTCACCAAAATAACTGCAGAAGTATGACTAGGCATTATAAAATGGAAGAGGGTAATGTTAATGTAGGCTAATCTAAGCACAGAAGCTCAAGTTACTGCAGTTCATTATAATTCCAGTGGTGGGCAATATTGTGTAGCCTAATGAAGGCATAGGCCTGAAACTGCAAGCAAGCGCATCTTCTCCTTTTGGTCAGCTTTTCCTGTGTTACCCTTGTCCCTATGCCAGTGGCACTCAGGCAGTAGAATTCTTAACACTAGAAGCCCAAAGGCCTGTGCCACTGGGCGTTGACATTTAAAAATTTAATTACGGTTGCACCATAAATCCAACAGTCTCTTGCTTTCATGATGTTTCCTAAATAATTAGGATTTATATGCCAACGCAACATACCCAAACATGTGAATGGCTCTCCTCTAGATCGCAGATCTGGCCCGTTCAAGCATTCACATGCAATGATGACCACTTTGCATTAAAAGCACCCACTTATATTAACAGTAGTGTGACTATGAAGATGAGGAGGGCAACACATGCCCTCATATCTCTATAAAACAACAGGGACAAAATATTTTAGGACACAGGATGAGTAATTTAATGCCTGTCCTCATTCTCAAGAGACAACCAGGTCTACTTATTATGCAAAAACAAATAGACTGGAAATGTTGACACATGTCAGAGACTGTAGCTCTGATGCTTTCTGATGAAGCATGATATGTCAGTGGATGAAAGCATATCTGGCGCTTCTATATGTCTGAGCGAATCAAGTGTGGGGAAAAACCGAGATATAGACAGCTGCTACACAGAAAAGTATAAGCAAAGCATAATGGTACATGAACATTATTCCCCTCAATTATATTACTTTGTTACTGCTAAAAGTATTATATTACTGTAAAGCATTACTTTTGTAACGTGTTACCCCCAACAATGTTGACCACTACACCATCTGCATTGCTTCTCCTCTACCAATGCATATAGATCGTCATTCATGTACCATACATCATCATAAACAAAACACACTGTTTGAGAGAGAGAGAGAGAGAGAGAGAGAGAGAGGGAGAAAAAAATACATTACATTATTTGTTTTGTAGGAATAAAGCCATCCTTTTTTCACTTTTCATCTCCAGAGGCTATAGTTTGTTACACTTTAATATTTAGAATAATAAAACAAAGCTCAAATAGAAGTGGCAGGTTTCAAACGCTGACTTATGTTGTCGTTCTCTGTGTGCAACTAGCAGAGAACCACTTCAAATGAGCATGCAGGCATTCAGACCAGATGTGAGAATGATACATACCATCTTCCATGGGAGGATGGGCATACATTCATTTTAAGATCAGATTGGAGTGTACACTAAAGTGTCTGAGCAGGACACTGAACCCCGAACCCTCTGGTGAAATGTGCACATCTATGTATGAAAATTATATTTCCCTCAGGAGATTAATAAAGTACCTACAATTTTATAATTACAATTACAATATGTGTTCACTAGTGAGGTAAATGTGTGGAGCTCATAATACATATTCAAGATTTCTTGTTGTACAAGGTACAATGGAATGTTTACTCTCCTCTCACTCCCACAGCATACAAGAATACAAAAGGCAATAGTGATAACACAATACAAGAAAGTTACGTCTTTATAAAATATATACAGAAAAAAACTGATAATAAAAAGAAACTGCAATGAAGACTGTGAAAAAAGCAATATAGTATACAGTTGCAAAGTACTATACTATATTGTAATGCTGTATTGTATTATATCATGTATTGTAGTATATTGCATATATCACCACACACAAAATCTCTTATTTTATTCTAACTTTTTCTTTATATCCTTTCAATTTGATTTCTTGTAGGGATTCAGCCCACCAGCACTTTTTGCCCATCCCAGCATTGCTCTCCTTGCAGACCAGAGCCCTTTATATGGACCGCACTTCTCCACATATAGGGTTCTGCTCCAGCCCCCCTAATTTTCAACCATGGACTTCCTGTGGGCTGACCTTCGACCTCTTACCTACGGACCCTCCTCCTCATCCTTGGCCCCTTGTTCTTCAGAGGTAGAAATAAGAGGAAAAGTTCACCATGGACCATGTGATGGACAAGACGAAACAAAAGAAAAAATGGATGGATGGTTGAGAAACCTACGGCAAGGATAAGCGTCACACAATCTGGACCAGCGGTTTTTTTCTCTTGTTCATCTATGATTCTAAGATGTTCTTATTTGGTTTAAAACCTGAATTGTGCACAGACACACAGTGTGTTGCATAAGAGAGGAAAACTAAAAGAAATTCTAAATGACATTGAAAAATTTATATGAACTACTTTTATTTTTTTGAGTCTGTAAATGATTTAATATGCTTTATTTTTACATTTCTAAAATGGCAAATTATTAGGAAAAAGACATAGTCAATAAGATGTAGAAGGGATTTATTCATGCTCTCTTTTAATGCAGTACCCGAAGCATCTCATTCTTTCATGTCGTCATATGATATTTTACAGTGTTTTATTTAGGTGTAGTTATACAGGACTACATACTATTATGAATGATGATGATTATGATGCAGTTTTGTTCTGTTCCTCTCAGTGTATTTACTATGACAGATGGGGTAATGGGGACATATCCGTTGTAGTCATGGTTCTCCATGGCCAAGTAGAGAGATCCGCCATGAGGCACAATCACCTCAACTCAGCCACATGTACTACGCATCACACCTTGGGCGAAACCTAATGGAAATTACCTCAAATACTTTGCTAGCCTGCCCAGATGGGAGCCAGATGTGTCACAGGCATTGATTCCACTGGAAGCTCAAACAATCACAGCAGAGTATTTGATGACTTAGATTTTTCTGTTGACCCAGGTCCATTGTGAATATGCACCTTACTGCAGATGTACTTATGCAATCAAAGTCAATCGCACCTGTGCCATGTCAGAGCAGCAAGCGTACTGCTTGTACAAAAGCAACATTACAGATTATAATAGGTCTTCTAACTCTGCATAGCCTTAACGCTCAGATATTTTCTAGGCTTGCATTTCTATAATCCTTTTTTTTTTTCAGCCTGTCAATCCTTTTAGAAGGGTAATCATTTTTGTTGACACTTCTTTAGTCACTGCTTCACCAAGTGTTAAAATGACACAAGGGTTTGTTTCAAGTTTGGTTTCCTGGAAAAAAAAGTTTTTCTTTCTACCATGCACATTAACGTTAAAGCAATGTGTACTTGTTTTTGGCTGAAAGCCGTTATAATGTTACAGCCATAACAAAAGACCCATCAGCTAATGTTAGCATAGATTTTTCATATTCAAAAGCAACAGGGCATTTCATAAAATTTTTCGGAACTGTTTCTGTGTGTCTAAATGTGCAATTTAATAGAAATAGTCAATGTGACATGAAACAGCAACATTACAGGCTATATTGAGATATATGTTACCAATGGCTTGAGTTGTCATCAGGTCCTCTTACCGTTGAACATCTTCTCCCGGCCTGTGGATGATTTGCTGCTTTCATTTTTTTTGTCTTGTGGGCATCGCTGCTCCCTGTGCCAGTAGTTGAGTAGTAAATCCACAAACAAAAACCACACTGCCTCATTTAGATATTCCCTCAAGGAGAGAGATTGCAGTTACTGTTACGTTTCATAGACCACTTACCTCCTGTGATTACATGTAATGTCAAATGATGAACTTCGACTATTTGTTACAGTTACAGTTCGATGCATGACTGAATGAATGGCAGAGATTTAAGGGACCGTAGCAGGAAAGTCAGTGCTGTAATGCCACTATATTCAGCCAATGAACTGGCAAAGGTGCCCGGTCATATTGTGAGATTGCATTCTCTTCGGCCCATGCTCTCCATGGTTTTGACTACATTCATTCAGCTGGCTTTTGTGTTATGTTATAGAAATGAAAAGCTACACATACTCCTGAGTGTAGCATTTGGGAGTAATGCTATAGTATAGGACAAAATATATTTTGTATAGGAGAAGTACACCTATACCTCAATAATCCAGTTGAACACTTTGGCATTCTTTTGATTTCATGTCCTCATTATTTTCCTTATTACGTGTAATGGGTTTGCTGATGCAGTCACAGTAGTTTCAGAACCACAAAGCTGCTGCCAAAAACCTGTTCTCAATTAACCTTGCTTCCTCCAGAACCTCATTAGTGTCTCCTTATATACCACATGGAAGAGCTTGCACAGCCCATTAGCGAGTGGGTTGTATCAGAGGGTCAGTGTGCAGTCAGCTTTATGAGATTCAACCCTAATCCTGTTGTTTCGCTTTCGTCTCCCTTTCCTTCACATTCCTTTTCATCTTCTCTTTCTGTTGCTTTCTCTTATGTTTCCTGCATTTGAAGCCAGCTTTCAATAATAATCAATAATCTTTTTTCCCTCCCCCCCACCTGCTTCCCCTGTCATGCAGTATGAAATAATTTCCCCGATGTTTTCTCATTAAAAGGTAGATTTGGCTGTATGACTTTCAGCTAGCACCAACTCCCATATAAGAGTAAAAGAGTGTGAATGATGCTTTCATGCTCAAAAAAAAAAACAATTATTTTTTATACACACACACACACACACACACACACACATATATATATATATATATACACACACATATGTATATGTATATATTGCTCATGAAGTGGCATAATTGTATGACTGATTTAATTAATTGAATTCGGTTTATTAATTAATTAATATTAATTGAGTGAATGTGTGAATGAATTGGGGAATTAAATTGGGGACAGGGGAATGTCTTGTCTTGTTCCCTTTTTTGTCTTTACAATAGTTCGCTTGCTACAGTATGTCACATTGCTTGGTTTGCCTTCTCACTTCATTTCACCTCTGGGCTATCAATCTCACCCAGTCTCTGGCTAGAACCAGCTGATGTTGTCATTGTTACTGTAAATGCAAATAGAGAAAATGGACATGTACTTTGTATACTTAATACTAACTTTGAGTTAACCATGGACTGTCTTTTATTTTATTTTGTTTTTAAGTTGATATTCAATTGTTGTTATTATTTGAAGAAGTTTATAGAAATCGATTTTATTGACTACTGGAAGCAAGTAGAGATTGAGTAATGAAAGTAGAGATTGAGTAATATATCTATTGTAAGTAAGATAATAGATATGAACAATAGATATAAATATAGGAGTTGAGTGATTGAAGAGTGATGGTTGTGTGTGGTGTTTGCTGAGCCAGTGTTTGGCTTGCCAAAGTCTTGTTGTCTATGCAGCATTGCTGGGCTTGCGGACCACCATGTCCACCTTACAATCTAATGCCTACCCATGATAAGCTCAAAAGGGTGGACATAATTTGCAGTTATGTAAATTGGTAATTAAAATACAACCCCGTGTATGTAAGCTAAAAACTATCTACAAATAAACTGTTCACTGCAGTCATATACTCATTTGTAGAGGTTTTGAGATTTTCCTTTATTTTTCTAACAATTTCAGAGATTTAGCATTTTTGTAATTGTAATTTTAGTTAAATTTCACCAAGCAGTCAAAATGGTCAAAATCCCAGTGGACTTGATATGTTTGTTCTATTTTGGTTTTACTCATTAGTTGGTGCATGCTAATGAAAAGTGCAGGTCAGAACTACTACAGGAGGATACATTCTCATAGGGTCACCTAACATCCAAATCTCAGCTGACCCCGTATCAGTCAGACCTGGGTCAGGTCTGACTGATACTAATTTTTGGCATATTTTTTGCCAAGAATTCATACATTTTGTTTTCATCTGTTTGGAGTACCAGAGGTGGGTGGAGTTTGCGACATACTTGTAGGACCATATCATGATGAGTGGAAGAAAGTTGAAATTCAATTCAATATACATCTCTGAGATTGACAACCTGATCAACATGACACAATTTAAATTGTACTGATGCTGTAAATTGCACCTATCTGGTTACTATTAGCTTGTTACTATTAGTTTACTGTTTGATCTCCTTCTCTGTCAAGGCTGGATCACCTCAGCCTGGAACCATGAACACTTTTCTAAATGGGTCTGGGACATTCACATTTTCTCTGCCTCCAGAATAGTTATGCTATTTGGGTCTGATTATGATTTCTTCCTTTTTTTTTCTTTAAAAAATAAATAGATATTTCTAGTCCCATGTTTTTACATTATTAGGTGCTTGGAAGGAGCATCTTTATAATCACTGCACTCTGTGGGGTCGTTTGTTGGTTGGTACCACAGTAACTAAGTTACTGCTATTTGCCTTTGTAGGGCAGTATGAAGCGCTAGCACATTTGTTAATATTCTGGCCAATTGGAGGCATTGTTAATTTTGTTAATAATTTTTACTCTTCTGGAATACTCATCATGATGCCCATGAATGTTTATGGTTCCAGGCCAGTGGTGCCAAAAGTTTTACCTATTGAAATAGATAGGCCTATAGTAGCACCATCACACTGTCTTTGTTTTACCTTCAGAAAGGTTTCTACAGTTTTATCACTATTGCCTCTCCTCAAGTCCTACAATTGTCAACCTCTTTTTCATACCTTTTTTTTTTATCTTTTTTTTGTTTGTTTGTTCTTGTTTTTCTTTTACAGAAATATTCTAACAAGGATAGTGACATCACAACATTTGAAATGAAGTTATGCTGCTAGAATATATGTAATTTTGTGTTTTTGGTGAAGTTACCTTGAATCTGTATCAAATAAACAAACAAACAAACAAATAAATAAATAGACAAACACAATTGTTATTGTTTTCTGTTAAAGCAACAATAAAAGTGTAATATAACTATAACTATAACTGCCAGTGTTTCATTGAATGCCATTCTTTGTTCTGCTTCTGTACATTTTCCCAGAATTTAAGGTAATTAGACATGCACAATCTGAGTTCACCAATTTTTAACAATTATTTTTTACCAGCTACACCAGTTGCATGCTAGCCACGTTGTTGTAGAGCAACAAGGATACACTTGTCAATGGTGATTTGGTATTTTTAACATCTGCCAGGGCTTATCAGATTATAATGTTTCAATATCCTGACAACGATGCCATCTCTTGGCTTTGTATACATTTACAAAGCTTGATTATATAAGGGTGTATAGTTTTATGGCATGCATAATGTGTTGCCTTGCATTGCCTCTGGTACAGCATATTCCGTTTAAAGCCATTTAAGTACTGTTTTCAATGGATTTCTCTGTAAGCAGACCTGTCACACAGCAAACATGCTCGATGTAGCTTTGGCGTTAGTGCAACCACCAATGGTTCTGTAGGGCTGCCTCTTATTAGTAATGATAATTCCGTACATACAGTAAACTGTGCCCCTCAGTTTGCCCTCCATCCCTTTCCTTCTACTGTAGTTAATAAAGCTCTTCTAGCCATTGACGTGTGATGGAGCGGCGTGTGACGGAGCGGCATGTGATGGAGCGGGTTCATTAATAAACTAGTCAAACAAAGGTTTATGAATAACTATTTATTGCAAATGAATAACCACTCAAAATAAATAACTATCTATATGTAAACATAAGTAACTATAAAAAAAATTATATTTACATATTACAATGCATTTTCCCTTTTCAAAATATATTAAAGAACAAAACGTAGACTTTAACTCTGCTTTTTTATGAACATGTCAAAATAAATAACAATTTAAAAATAAATAACTATTTAAGTAATAAAATACATTTCACATTTTCAAAATACATTCAAGAGATCAAAACACTTTAACTCTGCTTTTGGTCCAGAGTTATTCTCCTTTGCCTTTTGTCATGTGCCTATTCGCACAGTTGGCATTCCCTGTTGGAACATTTAATTTCTTTGCTCTGGAAAAACATTTCTAATGCTTATCTATATGGGTATGCTTCAGGGGCAGGTTCATTTATTGAGACTCTGAGGCATGCAGCCAGGTGCTCTCCTTTCAGCTTGTTTCTTAGGTCAGTTTTGACCTGAAATAGAAACAAAATTGCATAACCAATTTGCATACAACCATTTTGAAAGACAGCACTGCTCATTGCTGGGAAGTCTCGCTCACAGGTCATGCTGGAGACAGGGATGACCAGGGCCACTGCAGTCAGAAGACTCAAACCAGGGTAAATGTCTGCCCACTCGTTGAATTCACTGGCCAACTGTTGATCTCTGCTTGGTTTTTGTCCTACCAGGACAGAAAAGAGCAGAAAACAAAATACAGAACGATTAAAAATGAAGTAAGAATTATGCCCATATTAGCCTGGGATCCTGTTTTCCAGAGAAATCACATCCCTGCAAACTGATTCATTTTAAAGTGGAGTTTCATGATAATTTCTGGAACAAATACAGAGAATACAAAAATGACAATCTTTGGTAAATACATGTCTGAGTCATGTTTACAATAACTGTTAGTATTTACATTACAGTTAGGTAAGTAGACCTATTATCAAACTTCTTTTACAGGATCACAGGAGGCGAGTATAACCTTGAATGCTCTTGACAGCACATGTTGAATGACATCCACTCTTGGACAGCTGTAGCATCCTGTCAAGGGAGGAAATTCCTGGTGAGGGTCTGCAGGTGAGCAATGTTGGCCACGTCATCCAAGGTGGATGCCTGTGGCCCCAGGACAATGAATGTGGAGATTCTGGAATCTGCTCTCAAGATTGCGTTCCAGGCTGATGATGTAGAGTTTGAGGACCTGCAGTGATGGATACCAATACATTTTTCAGCAAAATAAGGAAAGATAATACCTTAAAAAGTTATGTTGAAAATGTATGCATTTACATCTCTAAGGAATCCTGCTCCTCTCCTCCTCATGGATGATATTGAAGGACCCGAGTCCATACGGGTCATCAAGGTCTTGATGAAAGTGGGGTAGGAATGACCCAGGGGGTGGGGTGCCACCTGCCTCCATGATGCTCCTCAAATAAATACCTGCTCTTTAATGTGCAGTAAATTGACGTCTACTCTCTGGAAGACCTTGGACAGCCATGTAAGGTGGGGCAAAACATCAGCTTGAAGATAAAGAGCAGCAACAAATCTGTTGGTGGAACAAAATGTGTACAGCCCTTTGGCCACTGGACATTTTTTAATGCCTGCCTCCTCTGCTAATGCAGTGAGCACAGCTGGAAGCTTTGCAGGTTCTGAATGGCGAGGTACTGGGACAGCCACCAGACATCCTTTACCTCCTACAAGTAGAAAATTTTCAGTACCAAATAAACACGATGATGAAACTGTAAGCTATAGGGCTCTTGTACACAAAAACAGTTGAGAGCACACCTTGATTTTCAAGTCGCTGATGCCAAGGACAATGGCTGCTGTTCGATTGGCACTGTTGCAGAAGCACAAATGAAGTTCCTGGAGATGGTCTCTGAATGTTCCCATGATATACTTGACCTCTAGATGAATCCTGGCATGCAAATGCAAGACAATGAGCAGCCCATGCTACTGAAACAATCTTGGGGAAGCTGTCAGTGAGTTTCTTTGCAACCCCATTCACCCGACCTTTGTGAAGAAAAAAAGTGTAAAATAACATATAGCAATATTTTCATACAGTGTAAAATATTGATCAGTAATAAATTCAATACCTGTCATTACTGCTGTGCCATCGGTCCCAAGACCACAGTCTGTCTGTTGGGAGTTCCTTTTTCTGTATGACGTCCTTTGCAGCAGCAACAGCCGTGTCAGCTTTACCATCCTCCAGGGATACCATGTTGAGGAACTTGTAGAACACTTGTCCCGCTTTGTCTAGTTATCTGAAATAAAGAGCTACTTATTGGCATATGATTCCAAGGTATTGGCATATGATTTATTTTATTTTTTTATTCACCTTTCAACAGCTTCCACATTCATACCTGATATGTATGTCAAGCCGTCAGCGTATGGAAACATCTGTGGTTTCATCCATTTCCAGGCTAATGGCTTGAGATGACTTCGTATCCTCTTGCCAGGATATCGAGCATCTTGTCTACTATTCTGTGGGATTGGTAATTGTTTCTCTGATCCACCTTTGCATTAAATAATTAATTATTTACCATGTATCTTTTGTAATTGCTCATTTACAGAAATAGTTTCCAGTTTGGTAAAATAATCATACCCCAAAAGCTCAGTCAGACATAATAGTTTTGGATAGTTGGTGTGATTCGCTATTTCATTTTTCCCAAGCCAGTAGAGGCACTTAAATCCTCTACCAACAGCTTTGTGCTCAACGATGATGTCTGGTTAAATAGGGACAACTGATTTGGTTATAGATAATAAAATATAAAAAAAAATATGTTCTAAATAAAAATTAGAACATACCAGATGCAAGTGAAGCCTGCTCTTCAATACTTTGTTTATGAGGCTCGGAGATGATATGGCATTCCAAATAATCTTTGCAGAACACAAGAGCCCCAACTTCAAAATATTCCTGAAAATAAAGCCATTGATCAATCAGATGTGCTAAGACTTAAAAGCTTAAAACGAATAGTTGCTTACAGTCCTGATTAGACATACCATGCTTTATGAGGTACAACCAGGGCTTGAATTGTGGCATCTCAAGCCACTCAGGGTTCCACCCAGATTTGCGATGTTTGGGATCATCTGAAATGAATCAGTGCATTATGTTTAGAATAAATATTACTTGACTGAGACACTGTCACACTAACTTCCTCTGGGATAGTGGGATATGTGCAGCTGTGGTGTCTGCTGGGACAACTTCACTCCCATCTGCTTCCACCACCTCCACAATTGGCCCTGTACATCAGAGACCATTTCCAGTAACTCCATTTGTACAGTACTTCCGCAACAGTGCCAATCCACGCCAGTGCCATTCCACGCCATTATGCACAACACCGCACACCCACTCTACACTGACCTGGCAGGGAGAGCAAGCTCGTTCAGTGAGCGGCTCCTGCTCCCCAAATGCAGAACTGAACGGTACAGGAAATCATTCTTACCGACGGCCATTAGACTCTTATTGGACCTAGGCTTCTGAGCTCCTGAGCCTCAGCAAAACTGAACATTGAACGCTGACGGGCAAGCTATAGGTTATTGACACTACTTGACACTACTGGTTATTGACACTAATGAAGGACATTATTAAGTATTTGCACGTACCACAGGCTACACACGTAGCAAATTTGCACATTTGTCTTAACTTCTGAAGGAGATTGTGTATTGCACTACCGTTTACTTTATACCTTACTCTATAACTTGAAACTTGGTTACTTGAAGATTGTTATTAGTCATCATAAATATACTGGTACTCGGACCTAGTCCCTTATCCTTATCCTTAGGATCGAGCAATAGCTATATACTGTCTCCCCATACTTAGACCATTATATCACCCTATACTCATCA
>OMKL01138947.1:0-17496 GCA_900302295.1 Parasudis fraserbrunneri | reverse complement strand
AATTTTCAAATGAACACATATCCAGACCCATTTGTTGTACAGTCACAAAAATTCATGACCCATAGAGGAAGACAACTATTGATTTTAGTGACCCCATGACCTGTCCTCTAGTGCCACCATCAGGCCAAACTCAGAAGAAGATATCTCAAAAAGTAATGGCTGCCATGGATTGGATTGCCATACAATTTGCTGTGTACATTCCTGACCCCAAGAGGAGGAATTGCACTATTTTGGTGACCCCATGACCTTTCCTCTAGTGCCACCATCAGGCCAAACTTTAAATTTTCAAATAAGCATATCTCCTGACCCATTGGGTGCACACTACACAAACGTGCCATGATTTTCCTGTCCCAGACAAATTTTAGACATTTTAAAAAAGCACCTTGTAGGAGCCAACTCTGTGCTCATGCCTACCCAGATGCATTCTGACCCAGTCTTTGAGCCATCCCAGTAACCCCGATATTTTCAAGCATGTCATACTACAATGCTCTTGTAGTATGAGTAATGTATGACTCCTGAGAATGGTGATGAGCAAAAGCTAATGAGAGCACAAGAGATAACCATGGGGAGGAAGCAGAAACGACTACAAAACAATAATATATCATCATGGACTCGAATAATTATTATCTGATAATAATTATTATCACAACCAGATCAAGAAAGAGAAGATAGAGAGAGACACTGCCTCTGCTCTTCAGCAGCCAGGTGAGTAAAATAAATTTCACATTTTAACAACGAGAGAGAGGGTGGATGAGAGAGATAGGGAGAGAGAGAGGCTTTCACGTTTTCAGAGCGAGAGAGCGGGAGGGGTGCAAGAGAAAGATCTCCAATGTTCAAGTGAAATATCATGTAATTTGTGAACCTCGTCTGTGCTCAACTGTGTTATGTGCGTACCTCTACCATCAACAAGACAGTTACAAGAAAGAATGTTGTGTGCTAACTGATAATGTTTTACTGCCCAATTAAACCATGCGTCTATTCATGTGGGATATGCGGTTTAACTTATTTTTCTAGGTTTTAAGTCCGTGTTTTGAATGGTTGCATGATCAAACAACCTATATGTATTGGGGCATGTGGGCCCTCGGATTGGAGATACAGTAGGGAGTAGATGATATTCTTTCAACACATCCTGTAACATCTGCCCTTTTAGTCTGACCGGTGAATAACTATGTATTCCACTGGTCTGAGAACTGTCTGACCAGTGAATAACTATGTATTCCACTTGTCTGAGAGCTGTCCGACCAGTGAATAACTATGTATTCCACTTGTCTGAGAGCTGTCCGACCAGTGAATAACTATGTATTCCACTTGTCTGAGAGCTGTCCGACCAGTGAATAACTATGTATTCCACTTGTCTGAGAGCAGGCCTTATGATATACTCCTAACAATGTGATCAGTTGCTTGTTTTCTAAATTAATATTCCTTCTCATTAGCCTAATTTGACAGCATCCACCTATCCCAGTGGCTTGAAAAAGTTGTATTTGTATTTATTAATTTACCTATCTTTGAGAGGAAGTATTTTGTTTGTTTCTTTTTTAAATACAAAAATGCTGTCCTCAGAAATGGACATGATGATTTTTGATGGCTGCAAAATAGAAATGACAAAATACATAAAATAATGAAATACAGTATGTATGGTTCAGATGGTCAGATGCTGGCAATAAGCCATCAGTAAAATTATAGAGGTTTTATCTTTTAAACTTGTCAGATTACAATACCCCTGATAATTCCCAAGCTAAAACAATTGTATTTGATTCATAAAGCTTAATTCATTATGGAAATTATAAATAAAAACGTTTATTGCTATTCCTTACTGGTTGGGGTAATAATCACTTAGAGGTGAAGGAAAAAAGAGCTCCACATGACCTTCCTCCTCATATCTCTTCCTCCCTTCACACTTTGCTGTCTGATAGAGACTGGTCCAGGAAGCATTGGTTCACAGGAGAAATATGGAGCAGGGACTTTCATCCCCTCTCTCTCTCTCTCTCTCTCTCTCTCTCTCTCTCATATGTCAAAATATGTAATGTATTCCTTCTACTTATAGAGCATGACAGAACACCTGTATGGGGATATACTGTACAAGGGGCATTTGAAACTGCCAACGTACCCACACACAAATCCTCCAATAACAGGATAAACCCTGCATGTTCCAACATCCAAGCGACCCCAAAATGCGAGTGTCTGTTGGTGTTGGCGGTGTTTGAATTTGTATCTCCTCCTGAATGAACAAATGTTTGCTCCCCAGTATCAGCTTTTGACATATTTTGCGATTCCAAATGGAACTAAAAATTGAGGCGATAAGCTGGCCTCGGAGCACCATTTGTTGCATCAGTGATACACTCTGTGAAGCAGAATGACTATGAATAAAATGTCTGAGGCTGTATCGGGTTGACTCGATTACCAGGCATAAATATTTCACTTGGTAAAATGTCCTTGACGAATGTATATCCTATTTGAGGACACCACTGTGTCTACCCCTTTTTACATCTTTGAGTGTGGCAAGTCGGTGCTATTCAATCAATTTCTATGTGTGCTTGAAAAATCTCTGTCCAAAGCTTATGGTACTTTCTGTTATATTCGTATAATAATTGGGTGGCCATAAAAGTCTCCCCGTAGTGTCTCTTAGAATGCTGCATAGATGGAGCTGTGAGCTTATCTGTTTTAATATGCACTCTAACACCGTCCAACTCCCCTCCCATCCCAGGAAACCTTTTTATCCTCAGCGCACGCTAGTTCACCCTCAAGAGAAAATTCATGTGAAAACTCGTCTTGGAGTCAATTCTAATCTGCTCTTCTGTAGGTTATATCTACATCCTCTCCACGCAGTCAATCTTACCCTGTCTGGTGCAGCATGAGGGTTCCCAAGGGGCTGGTTTATTCCACACGGTCTTAAGCTCTCTGAGTCGTCTCTTACTCAGCCAGGATAGGTCCTCCCGTCTCAGGCTCTCTGTCATATAAACCTGCTTCATTGTCCATGAAACAATTTCTGCCTCAGCTTTCATGATTGCCTCCTCCCCATATATATCCCTTCTGTTGTTGCGCCTAGCATATGCAGGATGTACAGAATGTGTTATATAAGCAAGGTGCTGCACTCGGCATGACAAACAAGGTTTCAGCCCCCACTCTTGGCATGAGATCGAATCAGATAAAATGGCACTGACTTGCAATTAATTCACAATTCCTGGAGCCCGATCATATGTTTATTACCTCTCACTGGGGACTGCTCCTGATTGGCAAAAACCTTCCCAACTGAGTGCTTTGATAATTAGCATTGATTTAGCAGTACAGTAGAAATCGGTATGATTTTCTCTTTTCTATTCACAAATGCAAAAATAGTCTGGTCTTTGTGGCCCAATATTGACTATCACATCAACCTTTACTTTGAGACTAAAATTAACATCTACACCCGGGGAATTCTTTTTGGTCCATAATGAATAGTTTATGTCTTTGTACTTTGTCTTATTGTGAACACATTAACACCAACTAATTTCCCGTCATGATCTCTTCATTATTCAAAATGGCATTAGTCTCATAGACTCCAATCTAATTAAGCCTTGGGAAAATGTAATGAAATCCAATTCAACAATCCAGCACTGGTCTCCCACACCATGTCTAATGATCCATTGCTTTTCCAATATGGAGCAGTTGAAGGGAGAAAGAGTGAATGCAAGAGAATGAGAGACTGATCACATCAGCAACCCTTCAGTTCTCTGTCTGCCTTGTCCGTCCCTGCGTTATTAGTCAAATCTCATCTAATCAGACAAAACTATTCCATGGGGGTCTAGCAATTGTAATGCACAGACCTGAGCCCCACTCCTTCCCCCATCAGCCACTGATGCATCTACGGTACTTCCTTCAGTACCATGAGAAAATCAACTCCCCTGACACTTTATCTGCAAGTTAACTGCTATACTGCTGCAGCCTTATGGAGATATGATTCTTCTGCAGTGTTAATTAGCGGCCGTAATCAGGGCTTCCATCATCCACAATGCAGCTAAGTGCATATGGATCATTTAAGGTTGGTTGCTACTGAATATGTGCGGTTGATTGCGTGCCAAATGAAACAGGTTATTCCTGGAAGACACTATCTTAACATTTTACATATTCATAAAACAAGCACATGGGACGCTAACCAAGCATGTGTGAAGTTCAAGTGCTACAGTATGCCAACTGTAAGCAGTAAGAAGTAAGAATAATATATTGGTATGTGATTGCCACATAGCCTATCCATAGTAGTCCATTACTCTACATCATCATAACAGACATCTTGGTAGGCAAACAACAGGTGATTGTAATCAAATAACAAGTGATATTCATTAACCCCGAGTTGTGTTCCGCAAAAATTTGGCTGATATACAACCTTCCTCTATACAAATATGGTTTCTTTCATTTGATTGCTCTAATGCTTCATGAATTCCTCCTCCTCACGAATTTCAAGTGTTTTATTCAAACTTTGCCCATCTGTGGTGGTCCTGGTCAAATCTGACCAAATAGTAAATGAATGGGTGAGACTGTAATAAAGCATACAGCCTAGTACTACAAGGTACTACATGGCACAACATGGTACTACAGAGTATTACATGATACTGCAAGATACTATGTGGTACCACAGGGTATGATATGGTACCACAGGGTATGATATGGTACTACATGATACTACAGGGTATTAAATGGTAATACATGGTACTACAGGGTATTACATGGTACTATAGGGTACTACATGGTACTATAGGGTACTATAGGGTACTACATGGTACTATAGGGTACTACATGGCACTACAGGGTACTAGACAGTACTACAGGTTATTTCAGGGTACTCAGAGGGTGCTAATAAAGAATTGTATAGGCTGGCCAAAAACACCATAGAAGCACCATAAGTGGGACTTAACAAGGGTTAATGACAGCTGTGGCCAATAAGCTGTGTGGAAGGCATGACACATAATCAGAATACTTTGAATACACTTTTGTGGTACTTTGAATAGACGGTACCCTCTGACAATATGTCAGTGATTTCATACTGCCCTGCAGGCAAACATACTGATGAAGAAAGGTGAGCATCTCATACACACCATCAAACTTTACTGTTTTTTCTAGGAAAGGAGGTAAAGGAAACTTACAAAATACAAAGGGCATTCCATTATCCAAAGACGTGTCTTGCATTGGCAACGTATGGCTCTGTGTCAACTGGTGCAAGAACAACACACTCAAAATAGACCACATAACTGAGTTCATCAAATGCACTTGAAACAGATTTGGGGTACCAGATCCAAATGCTGTTTCTATGGGAAATGTCAATGGGAAAATTAAATGTCAATGGGATTTCAAACTACTGCCTCCTCCAAGATCTGTGGCTATCTTAGCCTCTCAAAATTTTGGCATATTGATCTGTTTCTGTTATGACTGGACATTTGGAACTTTGAAGCTTATTTTTCAAAATGCTAGTTTCCTCTTAGCATCACATTTTCAACAGAGCTGACACCAATGGAAAGGGACTTCCACTCTTGAGTTAATTACTTGTGTTTACTAAAGTAGTAAAAGATAGAAAGGTTACATCAAAAATCTTATCATTTTTTCATTAGTTAGAGTGCAGTGACCATGCATTGACCAGTCCTTCTTGAGAAGTTGGTGAAGTCAGTTGGGTGGGCCTATTAGCCTACACAATAATATACCAAATCACCTTTGTGTTGTCAGAATATTTATTCTGAAAATGTGGGTCCCCTGAAAAAAGTTTGAAAATCCCTGCTTTAGGATATGCATAAAACAAAGAGCATGTCATCGGCTCAGGGCAGATGTACATATTCCAAATAGGGCAGATCTGGATGTGGAGTATCAAGTCCAAAGTGGAAACAGTCATTTAAATGGTCTGTACTAATAAAACAATGGAGCTCAATTCACCTGCAACTCAGCCGGGGCTGCAAAACTTCATGCAGATGAATCTTCCCTCAGGTCTCTGTTGCAGAGGCGTCTATATCTCTTCTCTCCCACTAAGAACACCAGGCCCGTGCCAGCTCAGCTCCCGGCCTCTCTCTCTCTATATTTCTCTCTTCATCTCTTCGTCTTGCCTTCCCCTGACTCTCTGACTGGGAAAGGCTCCAGCTTATCACCAGGGGCCTGAGGGCCATTTGGTTCCTCCAGCCTCTCTGGTCTGCTGTTCTGGCGGTTGTACTGAATTCCTCCCAGCAGCTCAGTCCAGCTCCCGCGCCCACGGACAAGGCCTGCTCCTCCTTCCTACCTCCTGCTTCTTGCACCCCTGTGTCAGCACACTTACTGAGGAGAAGATTTTCATTAACAGTGACCAGTGCTTTCTGAGGTCGGTGAACCAGGCCCTAGGGCAACTTCAAATCCTGGGGAATTGACTTTGTGTACTCGAGGAGATGTAGGCTGAACTGCGTCTGCTGCTGCTGGTGGCGTTTTTTGTTGGTGAACCTATTGCTCTGGTTTCCTTCCAGTGCACTTCATGTGAAATGTATAGCATGGAAACATGCAGTAGATACGATATAGATTAGAAATTGAATGTCCTCAGAAGAGGAAAATCTTTTCTATTGATGGTCTCAGTGGAATTGCATTGCTATAGGTAACATGTTGGACCCAAGTTTATTTCCTGTTGCAGTGTTTGCTAATATCAATAATTGGTATTATAATAACTGACAGGAAATCAAATTTAGAATGTTTATGTTGTCAAGTTGATACATTAATTAATTCATTCATTCAAACCTTTATTTATTCTCGAATGGACAGTTGAAGTTACCCTGTTTACCATGTTACCATTTACCATGTTCGCCGAGACATACAGGCATTTCAATATGCAAATATAAAACAATTAGTAATAAATAAAGAATCAGTTTACATTGTAAACATAAGATATCACATAAGACAAGTCAGGACTAAAAACAATTGCATACTGTTGCAGGCAAGCCGGAAATTAAATGTTTAAACCGTCCATGTGATATGGAGGACTCAATCTTCAGCATGAGCTGGAGATCATTCCATGCAGCTGGGGCACTAAAACAAAACGCTGACTTTTTGAGTTCAGTCTGTACTCGGGGAACCTTAAGCGTAAGCCAGTCATTTGAGCATGTCAAATAGGGTCCATAATTCCAATCTAACAACATTGTGATATAAGGTGGTAATTTTCCGGTAATGGCCTTAAAGATAAACACATACCAATGTGTATTTCTGCCAGAGAAGGCCAACCCACTTTATCACATAAGATGCAGTGGTGAGTATCATATTTATCACCAGTAATAAATCTGAGAGCAGAATGATTGACAGAATCTAAAGGTTTAAGAGCGGAGGGAGCAGCATTCCT
This sequence comes from Parasudis fraserbrunneri, assembly GCA_900302295.1. Classification (NCBI taxonomy): domain Eukaryota; kingdom Metazoa; phylum Chordata; class Actinopteri; order Aulopiformes; family Chlorophthalmidae; genus Parasudis; species Parasudis fraserbrunneri. The sequence goes on along the minus strand of OMKL01138947.1, from coordinate 10,187 downwards.
ATAAATCACATCTCCATAATCCAAAACAGATAGAACAACTGCTTCAACAACCCTCTCTCTGCTAATCATTGGGAAACTGGTTCTATTCCTGTATATGAAACCGATTTTGATACAAGATGTTTCTTACATGTGTATTGCATAAGTTTTTGTATAAATGTTTTTACCTCTGGATATAGATATAGCCTATGTATTATGTGTTGCATCACACGGTATGTATGTTGCATGATGCTGTGTGTTATGTGTTTGTACCATAAGATGCGGCCTATGCACTGGCAACAAAAATATGAAGACAATATGGTAACACTTTAAGGTGTCCAGGCACTGTGCAATTTTAGCCATCTTTTACATTTATTATGTCAAATTGTGTTATGGGAAGGAAATAAAATCTTGCTTCATCACTCTTGTCACTGTGCGAGTTTTAGGTGTTCTGTAATACTGGGTGATGCAAGGCTGCGTCCCGCATTAGCTGATGGCCAGCCGACATGTATCATTTCAACATCACTTTCACTTTAACCGCTGGCCCAGCACAACATCACATGCATGTATAAACATTATTTCCATCTGCTTTCTTGTTATCTCGTTTACTCACCTGGTAGCTCTGCTGCTTCTCCCCATCCCAGATAACACATTAAAAGGCTTTTGTTCTCATGCCATACAATTATTCAAGTCTCCCACACATATTCCAATCGATCTCTAGTCTAGTTGGGCTGTACTCGCTTTATTTAAAATCTTTAGATGTTTTATATCGTTAGCACTTCGCTTCAAAGCTAGCACTATGGGGAATCCCTGAACAGCCATTGGCTCCTGAACACTGGTTTACCTACCAGCCAGCCAGTCATATATAATGAGTGGTGCAGAAATAATTCCATGACACAAAGGGTATATAATACCACACATTCCCCATCTACTCTAGTTTGTTTTCGTTAAGCAAAGTGGATCAATGTCTACCCCTCAACAAGTGGAGATGCGTACCTGCCCCAGATACCAGGATGCCATGCTGGATCTGACTGACAGTCACAGCCGATCCATTGTCTGTCTCAAGTCTGGACCACACACAATGTGGTGCTAAAGATCACAACTCCTTCGAGGAATGCTTCAAGCTGGCGCAGTAGATGAGAGCTAAGCCAAGCTCTCTCAGCTATCCACGATGGTTTCTGATGTGGATGACCTGCTAGTCTCCAGCGCTTCATGCTTGTCCACCACCGGTGAGGCATTCATCTTTGATGCCATCATCAGTTGTGTGGCAGCAGCGCTCAACATCCCAATTCCTCCTCTCCTCTCGACTGTGAAGGTCAACCGCCTGGAACACAAGCAAGCAGCTGCCCCCTCAGAAGCCTTCATTGCTCAAGCAAATTCCAGATTATGTATAATTAATCAACAATGCAAATATGCTGCAGCAACCCAGATCCAAGGCTTCAGGGCCAGTCATCTCCAGCATGAAGTTCTCCTGGGTAGAAGGCTTCCGGGACTGTTCGCCAGGGTCTTCCGCTGCCCAGAAGAGGAGTTGGTTCCGGTGTTAGCCCTCCACTCCCTCTCCTGCTGTGGTGAAACCATTTCCTAATGCTCCGGCTGACAAGGTCAGATGTTTTGCCTCATGACTCGAGCAGGGGCAGCGACAAGCACCTTCGGTTTGCTGTGTGTTAGCCTGCACGAGCCGATGAAAGATGGGAAAGACGACAATGCACAGGAGATTAACCTGGTGGCATGCGTGCTTCTTTCCCTCACCGAGACACAGGCCTTTGCCCTGGGATGGGGCATAGCAAACACCATCATACCGCAATGCCACCTTTTCTTAGCCTCTCAAAAGTTCAAAGCTAAGGCTCTGCAGCAGGCAATGCCCCCTGCGACACAAACTGGCACCTGCCAGGGCACAAGCAGAGGTGGTGCAGGCTGGGTAAATTCAACTGCAATGTCTTTTTCCTCTCTCCTTTGAGTGGTCGAACTTCAAATTTCTCTAGTTAGTTAACTCACACACTACTAGCTAACTCATGGACTGACGTTACTACTGGAGCTTTGCAATGGCAATTATATCTGTTCCTCTCTCAAGGAGTTGAGATAACTGAATGCTGGTCTCCTTTGAATCCTGGACAATGTAGTAGTTTGTCAGGACGTTTTTGGTGAGTGACTAAAACATCTAACACCCAAACATTAACATCTTCATTCTCAGTAGCTACTCTTTGTTTACATAATGGCAGCTTACGTTATGCACAAAGAGTACACATGATGGCAGCAGCGACTTAACTACCATCAGTTCTCATCTAACTGTCCTCTTATTGCTCGTATCTTGTTCTCTCTGGTGCGATTAGCAGTAGTGGTGATTTGCTCGATATGTTCATTAACTTGTGGTTCAAATTAGTTCACCTCTGTAGCGTTGGCAATACCATGCTTCAGCATAACGTTACTCCATTCTAACTCTGTTCCACTCTGAGCTTTACATTTTCAGCCATGCTAGCTTGTAATTTGTAGATGTTTATGTATATTTTTTCAGCTTTCTTCGATGTGCAGTTAACATATCAACATAATTTCATTCAGAAATCTCTGAGAGAGTGTGTAGCCATTCCTTTTTCAGCAACATTAACAAGCACCATGCATGTAAGATGTGTAGAGAAGAATTCACTCTCTTTCAACACAGATAAATTTGCTATTGAAACTGTAGTGGCACATATGGGTTTCCGAGTTAATGGCTCAGTTCATGGCTAAGGACTAGGGGTGCTTCATTGATAGCTTCAATGTCCATGACAATTGAAAAGTCAGTACGATTGTAACACGGCAGGGGATCAAAGTATTAAACAAAAAAGATATAGCCTTATCTGCAATCTTTATGGCTTGCTGCTATTGGAGTGAACTTCATAGCTTACATCTGTAGCAAAAGGTACCACCTATGCAGTATTCAGTAATTGCTTCAAGAATATAGGTAACTTTAAAGGACCATACATGTGTTTTTGACATGTGGTTTCCAAGTCATTCTTGCCTTCATACAAAAATAAAGGCGATCTTCTTTTTTTATAATCTTTTACAGTTACTGTACAGTTTATGTTATTTGCTGCTGATCCACCACGCTGGCTTCCAGCGTATCTGAAAATTTGTCATACACACCACATAAACCCACGAAAGGCACCACATCTGACTAGAATACCATGCTAACATCTGAGGTGCATTTATTGTCCTGAAAATGTTTTGTTTTTTCCTGTGTAGTTGCTCTATTGTGCCTTAATATGTTGTGTAAACAGGAAGATATCACAATGGTTATGCCCGGTGGAGCTCTGCACTCTACTGCGTGTAGTCTTCTAGATTATAAGTGAACAGGGATGATGAGCTGTGCATGTGGTGGCACATCAAAGCCAAACAAATCTTTAACTTGCTGTTTGTCGGACCAGTCAATTGTAGTACTTTGTAAGACATGACAGCAATGACAGTTTAAATAGGAAAGCATGGCAGCAAACTCTTTTTGAACTGAGATAAAAGGCCAAAGCATTTTCCTGGGATCTGCTAACCATATTCAACAAATGAGCCCGGCTCTCCAGGAAGGCTCTATTCTTACCCAACAGAAGGGAGCAAGAAGGCATGCAAAGCTGCAAGGAGAAAAGCTAAACTGTGAGTAATGGTGACATTTTTTTTTAATCATCCTGACATCATCCTCCATCATCCGACATTTCCCCCTCATAATTATAACTGCAGATAAACACCAGCTTTTCTCAGAATGTTCTGTTACTCAGTGTAAAACATCATGATTCACTAAAGGTTAATAGGCTTTTACCTAATATGTGCGATATGTAACAGTCAAAACAAAAATTTGGCTGTACAAAATGAGTCATCATTAACTTAGAGAAATACGTAGACATTTCTGTTGCTTATTTTTCTTTGCCAGACACTTGTCACATTGGAGTAAAGGATTTATACATTTGTCCATCAGGTTTCCTAAAATGGCATGCTTGCACCAGGAAATGCTAACAATGCTACCATGCCATTTTAAGAAACTGAAGGATACATTCAGAGACCTTTTCCTCATGAAATGTCAAAGAATCCCTTTTTAAGAGGATAGAAACTTATGCTTTTTTGGCATAAACTTTGTCATATTTTTTATTGAGACTTATAACCTTGACTACTTCCTCTTTTTCACTGAACATGGCTAAATAAAGAAGAGTCTGTCATTCATTTAACTGATGGTTATGAATGCAACTCCTTTTATATGAGTTAGCGTGCAGCTTCAAAGCTTGCATTATGGGTAATATCCCGACCAGCATTGGTCACCTGAACCTTTGTCTACCTTACAGCCAGCCAATCATGAACCTGGGATGGCATAGTAAAATATGAATAACACCATGCCCCCATGGCTATATAATGCCCCTTTCCTCAGTCTATCTTTGGTTCCATGGGATATCGATCTCCTCACCTCGGGAGGCAGATTGCATTCTCTCTCCCGTGCATCGAAATACTTCATCAGGGACTGTGCCCAGTGGTGATGGTGTGTTTCTTGCAATAACTTTCTGCTGGCCCCCACTATGCAAACAGTCTCTGACAGCTGCTGCATAGCCCAATGGGGGCCTATGGAGAGAGGACTGGTCCTCCTCTTCCTGTCCGGGGCTAAACACAAAGAGACGGCCTATGTCTTTTTGTGCTTTAGCACCTGTTCACCAAAGAGGCTGGTCTCGTACATTAAGTGTCTTCTGGTGCGTCCGATGTTTGCCTTTACATGTTCGTTCTTGAGTGCCACATCCTCTCCATGGCCAAAGCCTGATTGCGCTGAGGAAATATAGCCTGGGGAGACCTTGTCTGCTGTAGCTGGCAGACCATGAGAACCACATGGATTTACCATGTGAGGGAGGAGGGTGTTGAGTTTTTCATTGAGCAGCTTTTTTCTGCCACCGCACGATCAGTGCATAAAATCGCTTCCAAGACGAGAGTGCTGTGGTGCCTGTAGCCTTAACTCATCATCACTCTTCAACACTCACACAGCGGGTCATGAGGCAGACATTTTTCTGCCAGACAGGCTCACTCGTCCATCTGAATGGCGAGAGCTCTGCTGTGCATAATTAGGAGCCGCCTGAGTAGTACTGTGGGTCGGTGAGTTCCTATGCCCGAGTTCAAGAGGGAAATAAATCCATTCCTTGTTTTGGTTTTTGTCTTTCCTACCCTTCATTTGGAAACATGGGGGAAGTTCAAAATTCAAGACTGTTTACAAGACGGCATGGTCTTACTGACCTTCCACCTTCCACGGTCTCTCAGAACTCCTGTGTCCTTATAACACTACTAGGACCCTTAGGTACTCATATTGATGTTTTCTGTCTATACCATGTTCTAGACCAGGAGTTTTCAATAAAAACTTGATAGGGTCCAGTCACATACATTTCCATGCAACAAAGGTCCGGATTAGCGGCATAGTTAGAAATGTTTAATTATCGTCTGCTCCAGTCCTGTCGCAGCAGTGAAATATTAGACAGACAATATGGGCAGATCTTCATCAGACACTTTAGCCAAACAGCTAACACTTTGGATGTCTTTGGCTCGTTCAGCTGGAAACACTCAAATAAGCTCTCAGTTTGCCCTCAAATCATGCAGCACATGTGTTGGATTCTAAACTCCTATTGACTTTGCAAGACATTGGAACAGAGTCAAACTTTCTGCTTATCATCATAGTACTTCCCAACCGTAAGTAAAATACATTGAAATGTTGAAAATTGGCGGTATTCCCCTTTAAGAATGCCATCCTGCTTAACTTTCAGATTGGGGCTCAAGGAGTGGGTCCTGGGTAATTGTTTTCTGAAGGTGCATTAGAGCTCAAATTGCCTGAATGCTTTGGTGTGGAGAATAAAATGGAGGTGATAAAGCCTTGTTACTGAAATGCTTTCTCCCTCAACAGTCCCGGTGATACACAGGTATTTTGTCTGACCCAGTGAATTCCATTAGAAATGAGGGGATGGGGGGTTAAAAGAAGGTTTTTAAAGTGCAACAAAAGTCAACTTGCTTACCATGTCTGTTTGTCCACAACATGTGTTGATAAATGAATGGATGTGGATGGAGGTTTCTTCCACAATGTCCCCAAAACATGCACACACACGCACGCACGCACGCACGCACGCACACACACACACACACACACCTGTACATTCTATATGGAGATTAAAACCAGGGTTAGTGACAGCTGAGTGTAAAGCTGGACCAACAGCACACAAGCACCCAATAATGTCAATAATGTATTTCCAATAATGGAAATAAATGAATGTACTCTGTGGAGGAGTAAGAGGCCTGGAGCTTACAGATGTAGTATGTCTCACAACCAGTCTGCCAATATACCAAGTTCATTTGGGGGGTTATTTTCTTCATTAACATTAGTATTGGTGAGCAAGTACTATATATAGACTATGGATTATTGTTTCTTTCAGGGGGACTCTGAAGATATGGCAGCTGCAATTTTTTTTTTTTTAAATTGCCTAATAATTAAACCAATCAAAATAAGAAACTAATTAAAGCCAGTCCAATAGAGGAGAGTTGTGTTCCCTTTCCAATTTGATGAGCATTATGTTCTCAGAAAATCTTCCCACTAGCCTTCTGCATAGCCTACCACCAGTATGAAGTATGGTAACAGAAGCTCTCAATGTTGCCAAAAAGGGTTAAGACGCTTTTCTGACTGCTTAATAAAGTTGGCATTGATTCTACGGGAATATATTTTAATCATCCCTTTGCTTTTGTTGTCCGCCCATTTATTTCAAAATTCAAGGCAGCCAGGCTACAAAGGCAACAGGAACTCATGCGCTTTGGCTGCGTCCTAGAGCGCACACAAACAGTTGTTGAGCTGCTGCTCAGTTCAGTTATGATAACACAGCAGCAGCTATTAACGACCATCCGATTGATTTCTGTACCTTTTAGGCTATGGATAATAAACGTTTACAAACGTACAAGTAGGCCACTGTGCCTATGAGGAAAGAAAAATAGGAATGTGGACTGGGTCATTAAATGAACTTGTAAGTCATTAATGGGCTTAGCCTACCTGGTGTGAGAGAGGAGACTTTGGCACTTGCTTTTCATAAACTCGCTCAAATGAAAAGTTAATCTGCATTGTTTTACACATCATTTATTGAATCTGTTGTTACTTTTTGTATGATTGCTTGGTACAGTAATCTGAACATCAGAGATAAAAAAACAAACAAAAAAACAAAACACTTGAACACTATTGTGAAGGTGGCTGGTAAGGTGATGAGTGTCCAACAGACTCCCCTGATGGCTATCTTTGACCAGCAAGTTCTCCGCAAGGTCAGGTCTGTACTGTACAGTTTAGGTCATCCCCTTCACTCTGAGTTTGAGACTCTACCTTCAGGTCATAGATTTAGATGACCCCAGTGTAAGTGCAATAGGAGTAAAAACTCATTTGTTCCCTGTGCAATAACCCTGCTCAATTTGCACATGTAATCTAGCACTTTAAATATCGTTCCAAGTTCAGTTTCTCATCTGGGATAATAAAGTGACTGGACTGAACTGAACTGAACTGAACTGAACTGAACTGAAATGAACTGAACTTCTGAGCAAGCCCAAAAATGAGAACATCTAGACACCCCCCCCCTTTTTTTTTTAATTGGGTACATATAGGCCAACCAGAAATTAGCCTGTATTTCAATGCATTTCTTTTTCTCTGAAGTTTAAACAAATGACTAATGAACTAATTAGACCTCCGATCCACACTAACATTTATAAAATTGTGTTTTCACTGCATTCTCTGAAACGCACAGACATTAGGCTTTGAGAGCTATATGTCTGTTGAAAGTGTTTCCATTCATGTTGTCAGATGCCTATCGCTGGAGACATCACACATAACTCAGAGAGTTGATATGTTTTTCAGGAAGAGAAAACAATGGATTTCTTCAATGGAAGAAAATTATTTTTGTGAGTTTTTTTGGCACATAGGGATATACAGATGAGAACTAGGTGCAGACAAAAGAGGTGAAATGGAGGATTTTTCTTTTATGTTTCATGTTGATGGGATCTTTAAATGCAAATGGGATTTCTGCAGCTTTGAGCATGACACCCCCTTGACATCTTCCTGTGAGCCCCAGTTTTGTGTACAAGAGGCCCTCCTCTGGGTGAACTCATTTTATATACTGAAAGGATGATATTCTTAACAGGCCCACACTACAGCACCATCTCTAACGCAGTCTAGGAAAAGGCATGTTCGTCAGTGACTAACATCATGCTTTGATAACCACATTCTCCCAAGCAAAGTAATCACTGAATACGACTTTCATTCTTTGAATATGAAAATGTGGATTGAAAGAATGAGCTATCCTCCATCAAAAAACAATCAGACCCGGGACAGCTTTTGCTCAAAGCGGGGATGCAAAACATGACATTTTTCCCCTGCACACTCGGGGGTAAACAACATAGCGATAGATGGCTAGTGCCTCTCCCTTTTCAAACTGTAAGCATGGCACACAGGTATATAGCCAGGAACCCGCTGGGGAATGACACCGTGTCAAGCCTCCTTTCGATTGGAGTTGTCAGCGAGAAGGAGCCATGTAAAATGGCGATGTCAAAAAGCCCCGTGTTTAACTTGTCCGCACTGACAGGTTAGGAAATAGAGCACACTACATGACTGGCATGAGAGAATCGCTGCCCTCCTGTGCCGCGTGCTGTCACATCAGTGGACCTACGGTAAACAGCTTCTATGCTAACTCTCTCTCTCAACCTCTCTCTTTCTACCCCTATATTTCTGTCTTCCTTTTTCTCCCCCACTTCTTTCTCTCTTTCTACCTCTGTCACACTCTCCTTCTCCATCTCTCTCTCTCTCTTTCTCTCTCTCTCTCTGTCTGTCCTTGCCTTTCTTCTGCCTGTTAGGTTATTGATTCAGTCATTCTCTGAATTTCCCCATCATTATTTCCCTTACATAGACTTCCAGTTGAATAAATGATCCTTGCACTACAGCCAACTGAGCCTGAAGGAAAGCCAAAGGATCCAGAAGACCTTCTATACTGCCTTTTCAAGAGAATTCCAGAAATGAGTGGAATTGCATTGAAATTCATCGTACGTCATGCAAAGCTTTTTCCAAGAGTTCTGGATAATTTGTTTTTTTCTGGTTACAAAGGGGTGATGACACCGTGGGTAATTGTCATCAGTCAAACCAGTCAAACTCAGCTTGGCAGAGCAGAACAGAAGTGCCTCTTTAAGGGGTGTGTGCAAGGAAAGTTGTTCAGAGTCCTCCATATCACATGGATGGTTTAAGAATTTCATTGCAGGGTTGCCTGCAACAGTATGCAATTGTTTTTAGTACTGACTTTTCTTGTATGATGTCTTATATGTTTACAATGTAAACTGATTCTTTATTTATTACTAATTGTTTTATATTTACATATTGAAATGCCTGTAAGTCTTGGCAACATTGCAAATGAGGGTAACCAGGTAACTGTCTATTCGAGAATAAATAAAGTTTTGAAATGAAATTAAATTAAATTAAATTAAATTAAATACCATTTGAAATCTGAGCCAATCAATTTGCTGCCGATGTCTCCCTCTGGCCTCCCTATTTTCATGTAATTTCACCTCAAGGGAGGTTTTTTAAAAACCTAAACCTTACCTTAACCCTAACATTACCCTTACCAGAGACCTAACCCTAGCCTCAGCTAGAGATTATTTAGGCTGTCCTATCTCCCAATGCCAGTTATACCATTTTATTTTTCATAAGACCTTTTGGCAAGAGTAAAAAAAAAATAAAAAAAAACATGGCTCCAGATTATCTATTTACATTTTAACAGATTTACATGTGCATAGATATTAAAGAAGGACTCAAAATTAACGTTTGTGTTGTAAATCTAAACATTTTACTAAACGGATTTCTTTTCTCACTTTTCTACCAGTAACTGAAAATGTTTACAACTATAACCTATAGTAGGCTGATATATTGGTGCATCCCTATTTTTAAATAATTCTAGGTTCAGAAGCATGACTGTTCATAGCCTGACATGTCAGACCCATGGAACGTATGCAAGCTAGCTCCACAGGGTCTGAAAGCAGCCCATTGAGAAATAAACAAATAGCTTGACGGCAAAAATGGTCGTCAATAAATTCAATTTGACTTACCATGGTGATGGGTTAGTGTCTCGTCATTAACAATGGTGGGAATTCCTGGCATTGTGATAACATTAAAGTACAAGAAATAAGACAATTTGTTGCATCATTTAAAAAAAAAAAAAGACACATGC
>OMKL01138945.1:0-11882 GCA_900302295.1 Parasudis fraserbrunneri | reverse complement strand
CAAGACTAAACATTCACACATTAGCATGCGTGTGTGTATTACCTGTAGTGTGTAGAGGTAGGGCAGCCAGACACAGTCTCCCCAACCCAGGTACCAGCCAAAGTGGTCGTGGCAGATGTCAATGGTCTTCAGGTACCATGCCTCATTCCAGAAGAAATCCAACACATAGATGGCCTAAGGTAGTAAATAATTAGCATGTTATCAGTGCGGTTCATTGTTTTCAATTCACAAATATGTTTCTGAAAGGATTTTGAGAAAACAATTCCATATTATGCTTCTTGTGTTGCATGTACACAGTCTTTTCGTCTGCCACCACAGTAAATAAGCTAAAAACCTGTGGGAAACAAACTTTACAGTGCATGTAGCATCAACGCACACTGTTAAATGGGAATTCCACTCTGGGTCTCTCTTTGCTTCACCACAAAGTAAAATGAGCCCACAGCCAGCTCTGTACAGATAGTCAGGTCAGAGATATAGCAGAGAAACTACTGCACAGCTCCAGCTTCCTTCTTTACAAAGGACAACACTGAGGTGAAAAGGGGCGGGCATCACACAATGCCAGTCATAGGTTGCCACTCCTGCCAAACGCACAAGGAGGGGAGGGCTAAGCTTTTACTTCCTTTCACCTGCAGGAATTGTTTACAGTGGGATAGCCTCACAGACAATGCACTGAGTGGTTGCCAGCAGTTGTCTTTAAAAAGGAGGCAATTTAATTAGTGAGTAAAAACAACTCTAGCAACGTGGATCATTTGAGGTATGGCTTTAAGTCAAGGTTTAGCCCACTGGGGGAGTAAAGTTCCCTGAGAGGAAAATATCTAGCAAATACCATGTTTTTCTCCCTCTCTCACTCCCCACTCTCCCGTCTCACCTGCAGTACACTGACCAGTACCATGGAGTTGGTGACGTGTCTCACCTGCAGTACATTGACCAGTACCATGGAGTTGGTGACGTGTCCGTACAGCTCCTGCTGCTTGGCCATGTAGGACAGGTTGATGAGGGTCCAGGCTATGATACCTGGCCGGCCGTTGAAGAACAGCTTGAAGTCAAACCACTTGCCGACACGTGGGTTGAACTCGATGCCCATCATATAGTTGTAGAAGACGTTCCCTGAGAACTTGCTGTGAAGTCACAGAAAACGGAAGAGCTTGTCAAATACTGCCAAGATCTGCTTCCTATATCTTAAAAGAGCCAGAAACTGGAGAAAATGAATTTGGGGGGGGGGGACTGAAAGTCTCCCAGTTGATGACAGGTGTTTTACAATCTGAAGTTGAATTTGTGAAACAGACAGATAGCAGATAGCCATAGACAGGTAGTTAGATAGGAGTGGGCATTTATCATGCCCAGCCGGCAAGCAATAAATGAAGCAGGGGAGACCAGTTTGGCAATTTGTGTGTGTGCGTGAACACATCCTTAACTGTGAATGTGTGTTATCTGTGTACATTAGGGCTGGGTCCATGTATGAAATAAATTAATATCACGATAATCATCTGGAATTTCTTCCTATGTCGAAATATTTCACAATATATTATATCCCCAACCTCTGGTTTCCCATCCCTACTTCTGGTAGTTCATTTTTATTGCCGGTGGGAATACGATTTATCCCCCCTTCTGGTAGTCTAGAACAGATTATCGTTCATTCTAGCATTTACTTTCTCAAAATAGTCAGCAGCCTACACACCAGCTTCTCCCTGCTTGCCAGTGTGTCCTCCCGCTAGGACAGAGAAATGCACTGCTGACTAGTTGTGTTGTAGTGCGGTTTGAATACAGCCCAGCACTTTGTTTCATTGGCCTCTGCGCTACAGCTGAATATGCGCGCATCAAAGGGAAGTGGTGGAGATGGGAGCGACTGTTGGGAGTGAAGTTGGGGATTCTACTGAAGGATATCGATCTTGTCTGCTTCTTCCTAAGCATCCCTGTTACAAATACCTTTGTGGAGAGGCTGCTCTCCATCATGACCGGTATGTGAACAGACCAAATTGACGCAGCGTGGATCTCATGAAGAGAAGTCAAAGTGAATTTCTCTCTGACATGCGAGGAGTTTTATAAACATTCTCTCCGTCAGAAGGCTCTAAGCAGCGCGGTCCAGCAAAAAAGATGAACTCCTCAAAAGGCCTGTATGGCGCACCGCACTCTCCATGGTGCTGAAACCTTTGTCTCAGATTTACCAAATGTATGTTTTGGGAGTGGTAACATTAAGACGCCCAGTAGACTGAGTGGCACGTGGCGCGTGATTATGATGCTCCTCATTCCACATGCCATGCCCCCCCCCCTCTAGCTTCGCATCGTCCGGTCACTCTGATCTTGTCTGAGGCACGGACCGAGACCCTCGCGGACATATACTGTGTGCTCATGCATGTTTGCGTACGCGTTTGTACTGACTCACCAGTCTTCGGCATTCGTTGGGAACGAGTGGGCCTTGACAAAGGCAAAGGTGGAGACGGCGTATCCCAGGATGTTGGCACACCACATCAGAGGGATCCAGTTGTCCACGATGATGGTGGGAGAGAACCAGTGGAAGTAGTGGGCATTGGCCAGCCACAGGGCATGGGTGATCAGCCAACACTGGAGCCCGTTTATCTCGTACTTATTGATCAGACCTGGGAGAACAACATCAGATGGGATGTTTAGAGATGGGTTCGTTGGTAGATTAACATGCATGCGCAATGCATAGTGTTTTCCTCTTTGTGTGTGTGTGTGTGTGTGTGTGTGTGTGTTACCTGCAGGGGTACGAGCTCCGTCCTGAACCCCACCCACATATCCCGGAATGATCTTGTGGGTGATGTCAGGGATACACATGTACAGGAACAACTGAGGGACAAATAAAACCACTGTCAGCTTCCTGCATCAATTAAAACACATAACTAAAGAGAACTGTGGAGAATGGAGCGTTCATAATTTTTGTTCCCTTACACTATATGATAAGTGTAATATGACAGCTATAACCAAAAATACTGCATCTTATACTGCATTCATGTGGATGTCAGGTAGAATTTTTTCCGCCAAAATAAGGGATGGTTCCCTCCATCTCCCATGGCATGGGAAAATGAATGGGTTATTAAACTGGCTTCCTCTGTGGTTCACAGCTTGAATAGGGTCTTCTAATATTGATTTCTCTCTCTGATAAGGCAGGGAATTTTCTATTTCAAAGCGCCAATTTAAAAATAGGAAAAGAATCACTAACCAAAACAAGCTTAGCATCCCCCAACGTCACCAGCCTCAGTGCACTCTCATAATGGGGGAGTTACGAAACTGCAACATCAGCTCCTTTAGTGTTAGCAATGTGGCTCTTAAAAATAGGCTAGTTAACAAACATATAATCCTCCTCTAAAATGTCACTTAACCTCTCACCCCAAATGCAGTATAGATGACAAAATTAATGGGAAATGGGAAAGAAAAGCACCATTAATTTTCGCCATAGGCAAAATAACCGCAGCTTTGCTTTTTTCTTCTTCTTCAAAATGACACTTGAGAGGTCTACATGGAATTATTCATCATCTTCTTGTGTCCTCCGCTGCCCTCCTTTGCCGACCTCTCATCTACCTTCTCTCTTCCTCCTCTCCTCTCTCCACCGCATTTCTTCCTCTCCTGATTTTTTCTCTCCCGTCTCCTGCTCGCCCCTAACCCTGGCAATACCATTCTCTGCCCAGTGAACACAGGACACGACACAGGACTCTTCTCCTGTCCCTTACCTGGAAGGTCACCCAGATGGTGTATATCTTTGCGGCGGTCCAGGTGAAAGACGGTGCTCGGGCCCAGATGGAGAGCAGGGTGGCCTCTCCCCGGTACAGCTCGATAAGGGGCTGGCTGACGGAGCACTGGTACTGGTCACAGGCCATCACAAAGTAGAAGACGATGAAGGGAGCGAAGCAGAGCAGGCCGATCACACTGATCAGGGAAAACCAGTCCACTTCCCTGACAATCAGAATTAGAATCACTTAAAGCTACAATCCGGATTTTTCTTTTAGATCACCTGAACATTCAATACATTCACATATGTTGTCAAAGACTTTCTTATCCCATTATTACTCAAAATATTACTCCAATGGCACAATTTCCCCTTACAGGACAATAAAGGTTTTTATTTTATCTTACATTACAAATGTAATGCTGTCACAGTTAAAAAAATATGACACATATAATCAAATGATCCAAGCACTTTATCATCTCATTACACCTCATGCCTGACTTTCTCTAAGGAGGATTTAAATATCAGAGATTTGGATACCGCAGATGATGTATCTAGTTTGATACAGATGCAAAGTAACTCGACATAGAGGGCCTCCATATAAAAAAGCCTACTTAAGGGGAATACCACCCATTTTAAGAATTCACAAATGTTATGCCTGACCCATTCATTGCCCCTGTTGGTGCCCCATTCACTGTTAATAGAGCGGCCCCAGATTTTACATCCAGGTGACATCACAGATTGGAGGGTTCTCTCGCTGATTTGTTGGGCTGTCCTCGACGAAAGAAATTCTTAGTCGACTAATAGTCATAGAATTTGTTGACTAATCAATTAGTTGATTTAATCAACAAATCTGTAAAGTTTGAGTTTCCCACATGCAATAATACAAAAGGACCTCCTTAATTCTCATGCTTACCAGAGATGTCCTCATCATTTTCCTGGGAATATCTCATTCAGCATGGAAAAAAAGAATAAAAATCGACTAATCGACTGACAAAATCTTTGTCGACTAACACCAAACAACCCAACAATTAATCAACTAATTTACTATGAGGGGGCAGCCCTACTGATTTCTAGCTTTAAGAGAGTGGTGTATATTGACTGAACTGTCCTGGGGCACAGGAATAGCATATGTTAATTCTTGGCATTCCCCTTTAATGGGCTTCTCTACTGAATAGACCATGTATGTCTTTACAAGATGCAATAATAGAAAGTTGTGTCAAGCACAATTATGACACACATTTCATAGTGGTATCAATATTATGCAACACAACATGCCTGAACTTTATACAACAGGAGTGCTCCATCTGTTTTTCTTGGAAGACATCCTTGGGTCACGTTACTATGCTTATTACTAACACGCTGTAGATGAGGGGACAAGAGACTCAACTGACTGACAGCATGTTGCTATGTGTATGTTTGTTTAAGAGATAAGAGAAAAGTTTATAATCCTTTCTTCTATAATCACTTCTGCATTTTGATGCTTGTTGACCCATGATAAGGCCATTATACAGCACTAATTATATAATTGGAGTCGGAGGATGTTGGTTCTGGTCCAGTCGAGACCCAGTCACTGTCCCAGTACCACACAGAGCCATGCAGTTTCAAAATGTATCTCATAAGATGATATAGGGCATCATTCTAAATATTTAACCTGTAATGATTTATTTATTTGGGGTCAATAAAACTGGATGGTGCCTTTTTGCTATTTTCATGTCTTTCTAGCCACCAGAAATTGTCCAGCAGTGGAGGTTGAATGCTGAATTGTACAATGCATTGCATTGCAAAAGCCCCTGCTGATAGATTCAGAGTAGTTACTCTGTAGTTAAAGTCAAAACCCTGATAAAACATTAAAGGGATACCTCAACATGTTGGATTTTAGCTGGTCATTTTTCTTCACCAGACATTTGACTCTAATAAGCTAATGTAGCTTGCCCTTTCTGCTCTTTGGTTCCAAGAATGCTAGCAATTCTATCAAGCCATTTTTGGAGAAAAGGGACAAATGTAGAAATGTTTGTTAAACTAACAGGGTTTAGAATGTAACAAGTCCATCCGTGTCAAAGTATCCTTGAGCAAGGCACCAAACCCCTTCCTGCTCCATGGGTGCCACTCTTAGCTTACCTTCCAATCTGACCTCTCTGTTGACATACACATGTAGGTCTAGGCAGACATGCACGTATAATGTGGCAATTACTGTAGTTATTCTAAATTCCAAAACAAAACAAAAAGTTGTTTGTGATGAAATGGATGGGTGAAGAAAGCTGTTGTGAGCGAGGCTGATACCCTGGTCCAAGCAACCAATGAGTAATACTCTCCTCTTCCCCAAAAAACAACTGTCAAGGTGCCACTTGACAACTGCTGCCAATGGAGCTGCTCAGTGGCCAACAGTCAAAGACTGTGGTTGTGCTGAGCAGCTCCCCATTGTGAATGTGTGTACCTGTGTGAGTGTGAAGCATGGTGTTGTTATGAACTCACCATGCCCTCCCCCACTGTGCTGGCTGCTCCTCCTCAGACACAGTTCCATTGGTAGTGGCTTTGTTACGCCTCCTGGTGGCCTCCATGGCCATTGCAGCACTCATCTCTGAGAGAGAGAGAGAGAGAGAGAGAGAGAGCGAGAGAGAGAACGAGAGCGAGAGAGAGAGAGAGAGAGAGAGCTTGAAAAACAACAAGACTTTGAGAGTGCAACTAAAAAGGTGTGTCTACACCTCAGATAAAAAGCAAGAAAGAGAGAGAGAGAGGTAGAGTTATAGCCTCTAACATTTGTTTCAACAACTGCCTAACAATAACAACTAAGTCCCAGCAGCCACACTTCAGAGGCAGGTGATGGGGTCATGTGGGAAATCAAAGTGCGCCTAGTGTCCTTGGGGGTGAGTGATATCACACACAGCCTTGTGCAGAGGCCAGCTCGATAACAACAAGGGTTGGGTAGTAACAGATTACATGTAACTGGATTACAGTAAATAAACTGCAAAAAAATTGTAAATGTAATCAGTTATAGTTACTGAAAAAACAATAGTGATTTGGCTACTTGTTGAATTACTCAGAAGCATGTTTGAAAGGGGAAAAGGCATTCTGATGGTGAGATTAAAAACACAAAAGTCATTATACACTACTTGAAATAATGTTAGTCATGATTGTAGACAATTATAATAATGATATTCAACTGACTGTCTGTAAATAGTAATAAATTACCTACAATTCTGTACATTTAAGGGCAAAGTAATTCTACAGTAATTAAATGTAATAAGGTTGAAGTAATCCAATAATTACATAACAGTTGTAAGCAGGTAATAAGTAGCCTAATCTGTAACAGAATACATTATGAAAATAACCTTCCTAACCCTGATAGCAACCTGGCTTGTACAGCTGGTTGTAGGGTGGTGATGGCTATCTATAGAGGCTGCCTCGCACTACTTCAAAATTAATCAAACTCTCGTCATTAGGGACTTACTGTTACTACCACTTTTTCACAGACAACACCAATTCTGAGTCCTACATTTTCAGTATTGGCTGATGCGGACTCGCAGAGTACTGGTCCCATCCATTGCTTTTATTGAAGAGAAGACTTAAGAGTAGGCCATTAGTTTGAGGTCATTTGACAAAAATGATTGAGATATAGGCTAATCAATTGCTTTGTCACTTTGTCAATTGCAAGTCACATTGCTCTGATTTTTTACATGTCTTCATGGCAGTGGATTTCAGTATTGGGAAATTCTCATACACTTGGGTTTAGCCTGGTAAGGATTGGAAGCCTATCTATCTGTGCATCCTTACTCTTCTAGGTACATGCTCCTGCCATTGCCCTTCATCAAGGCACTGGAATTAGAACTGGAGTTGGTCTCCTGACACCAGACTATAGATGCCCGCTGCTCCTAAATAGTTAGGATGGGTTACATGCAGAGGACAAATTCTTGTATGCAAAAATGCGCTTGACAAATAAAGAGATTCTAATTCAAATTCATGGGCGCCTCACTACATTTGCTGAGGTAGTTTGCAAGGTTAGTGGCTCCCAAAGTGGGGTCCAACAAGGACTCAAGAGTGTCCCCCAAAAATGAGGAATAGTTTCATTACTTCTTTATTAAACAGAAGTTTGCACAATGAATCATAGATTTAAATCTCACCACTCTTACCCCCACCTACAGCATTTACAGTAAAAAAAAAAAAATATAATAATAATACATTTAAAAAGAATCCTATGGACCAAATCTGGTCAAATGGAGGTCCATGCCCTAATGTGCATGTATCTGGGGATCCTTGATGTGAAAACGTTTGGGAACCACTGTACTATGTAACCTATGCAATCTACTGCTCATCATGTAACTACAATCGGCAGACATGCGCAATGTAGACCGAATCCAGAAGCAAATTACACAAACGGAATAGAAGATGGAGTAAAGAGACCCAGCTCCTGGTAGAAAGAGAGAGAATGTTAGGACAGCTGAAAGTTTTTACGGTGATTGCTGTGAGTAAATGGTAGATTGGATTGGCTGTCCCCATTTTATGTTTGAAAACTCTACTTACATTTCACATTTAAATTGTGTAATTTAGCTGACGCTTTTATCCAAAGCGACGTATTATTGTTGAATACAAGTGCGGGCAGGTAGGTAGGGGCTTACATCACACAACAATACTTCATGTTATTTAATTATGTACACTGTTTTGCTGTCCCTTGCACTACTTAAACTATGCAACTTGCAGTTAGAATGTTAACATGGTTGCAATGATGGCTTCCACCCCAAGTGATAGCATACCATTGAACTATATAAAACCTACCAATATGGGCAATAGCCTAGCCTTCATGAGTGCAAAACACTTAAAAAATAAAAAGTAAAATAAAAAAGCCCCCCAAAAGCCCAATTCCTGTTGATAATAGAACGATAGGTAGGTTAAAGCTATGTATAAGCAGACGTAAATTATGACAGTTCACTTACCAGTCAAAAGGTGTATCTTTGAGCGCCTTGCAGCTGCCCTTCTCCCTCTTCCCTCACGGATGCTGGTGACATAACTTGTCCCACCATAATAACAGACTCCGCCTATAATACGACGTAGTAACGTACAACCAATCGTGTCGTTGCTAGGCGGGATTTAGAATTCGTTCTTTATTGTGATTGGCTAAAATGGACCTGGAACCACCAGCGCCTGATTTACTCACATTCTATCATTGACAGCGCAAAACTTGCATCCACCTGTATTAGCATGCATTACATGGCTTTCTTAACAGTTGCACTTGTCAGCTGTAAATTGCAAATTCATGTTTCTTATCGTTTGGAGGTTCATTTGTTTTCTCTTAAAATGATAGCTCCTCAAATCTATAATAGCTAGTCCAACAATATCACAAAGTAAACTTAGAACAAATTACATTTTAGAACACCCTGATATAGCCTAATTATTGCAATATTGTGAAGTAGGCTATAGAGTACCAAAAGGACTAGAAAGCAACAACTGATCCACGTGGGCTATAGGTAACACTATCTGGTTTCATCAAACAATCAGAATGAATAGCAGTATCTTTTCGAGAGTATTGCAATGCTAAAAGCTGCCACTCGAGTGTACTGTGCAGTCGCTGACGGTGCAGTAGGCCGCGTGGACTGTCTCTTTAATGTTTGGTGCAGAACCCCGGAAATGAGTGAAACAAAGTTGACTGCTTGTTGTGGACACTTTTTAAACGGACTATTACCGAATAAGTACCGTATAATGTCATTCTTGCATAGTCGACAGTAAGAATTGTACCTTTGCATGTTTTACCCCACGGCTACACTGTTGCAACCGATGTGCAAGGTATTGTCTAAATGGGACGCAAAGTTACTCTCGCTACTTGCTCGTTGAATCAATGGGCTCTAGATTTTGACGGGAACTTGGAGAGGATACTTAAAAGTAAGTTCCGAGTTTTACAATGAAGATAGTTGTCAATTTTAAGTCAGACTATATGAGCTGGTGTGCAATTGTAGAGAATACAACAATATTTCTCATCAGTGGGAGTCGTAAAAGAATACAATACTGTTTATTTCGCCACATGTAATTCTCTTATACTTCTCTTATCACAATTATTTCCCAGTTATGGCCTTATGCAGACACCCACAGAGATGGCCTAATGCATTTACTTGGCACATTATATACATTATGTAAGTGTACAAACTGTTTACGCTGCAGAAGTGATCGGTATCTTGACCTAACACTCCAAAAACAACCTCCTCGACCTTTAAAAAGAAGAGCAAGTTGCTAGACAGTTGCTATCACAGAGCCAAGCTGTTTCCTGTCTTATGTCTCTGGTTCGGGGGACACCAAGTTCAAAACCAGACAGTTAACGCCCAGGGGTTCGAGACCCATGTGGACCAATCAGAAAACGATAACAAGCCCCTCCAGAGAGCGGGATAAAGAGCGCAGCATCCCGTATGTGATTTACCATTTTTTCTGTTGAACATTGGTTTTGCAGTCTAATTGGTCCTCAGCTGAGTAAATCCTGTATCTTGTTTATTCACTTCAAATAAATACCCAAAAGATATTTTCTTGTTTATTCCTCATTAATTTGCACTGTTTAGACTTTTCTGCACTGTCTTCCCAATATTCAAAACGCAACACAATACGCTACTGACAAAACCTACGGACATGATGTGAACATATCATGCGCAGCAGAGGTGAAGTGCTGTGTGTTTTTAAAGGTTGAGGAGGATGTAACGTAATGACAGTAGTCTAAGTATGATAGCCTATTTGTAATCCGTTGCAGTTTATCCACAGTTTAATCCAGTGAATTGGCTACACCACGAATTTAGCCGGCAATCAATAATCTGTAACCGATAACATTTTGAAAGTAACGAAGTAAACAGACCCCGTGGACTCAGAACACACTCTTGAAAGGTCATATCACATGCCATGCATTCCAGCAGACACAGTTAATGCTCTGCAGAACCAGATCTAAGCAACTCATTCCTCTGCTGCTCTTGAGACCTGCCCTCACACAGGCTCCTTGTATCAGTTCCATCGTCTTTAGCAGAATCAAACTCAGGCTGTGATTGTGTTTTGTTGCGTTTTGAATATTGGGAAGACAGTGCAGAGAAATATTGTTGTATTCTCTACAGTTTCCCACAGGTTGTTACCTGGTGTAGGTTATTTGTAGGGGTGTTCTGTCGACAGACCAGGGCATTTATATAATTCTATGACATGGGCAGATGAGAAACAATCGGTCAAAAGGACTCTGTATGCAACATAGTAAGCCTCTAATACAGCGTTTTTCAAAGTATGGGTCGGGACCCCGGGTCTTTGGAAGATTAAAAGGGGTTCCCAAATCATTTTCTGGAAGTTTGATGAAGCCAAAGCCCTCTCAGGTCCATTGAAAATTACACAGGTTGAACAAAACACTGTTGGCCAGTAGTTTAGGGGGATAGATTTGGTTCTTTTAGCCTACAAAACAATCTGCCAAATCAATTTTGGATTGTAAGAATATTTTTTCTGAACATGTGGATCTCCTGAAAAAAAGTAAAAAAAAACCCCACTGCTCTTATATTTTATTTTAACAATGAACGAACTAACGAACGAACGAATGAACGAACGGCCGCATTTACAGGTGAAACTCAGAAAATTAGAATATCGTGCAAAAGTTCATTTATTTAAAATTCAACTTAAAAGGTGAAATTAATATATTATATAGACTCATAACATGCAAAGCAAGATATTTCAAGCCTTTATTTGTTATAATTTTGATGATTATGGTTTACAGCTTATGAAAACCCCAAATTCAGAATCTCAGAAAATTTGAATATTGTGAAAAGGTTCAATATTGTAGCTCAAAGTGTTACACTCTAATCAGCTAATTAATCCAAAACACCTGCAAAGGGTTCCTGAGCCTTTAAAAGCTCTCCCAGTCTGGTTCAGTAGAGTTCACAATCATGGGGAAGACTGCTGACCTGACAGTTGTGCAGAAAGCCATCATTGACACCCTCCACAAGGAAGGAAAGCCTCAAAAGGTAATTGCAAAAGAAGTTGGATGTTCCCAGAGTGCTGTATCAAAGCACATTAATAGAAAGTTAAGTGGAAGGGAAAAGTGTGGAAGAAAAAGGTGCACGAGCAGCAGGGATGACCGCCGCCTGGAGGATCGTCAGGAAAAGGCCATTCAAAAGTGTGGGGGACATTAACAAGGAGTGGGCTGAGGCTGGCGTTAATGCATCAAGAGCCACCACACACAGATGGATCCTGGACATGG
>OMKL01138944.1:0-13830 GCA_900302295.1 Parasudis fraserbrunneri | reverse complement strand
CATGAAGACGCGAGATGTACCCTGAATCCTGGAATCACACACACACACACACACACACACACACACACACACACACACACACACACACACACACACACACACACACACACACACACACACACACACAGAGAGGAAAGAAAACAGTCCCACATATTGATTTTCTCGCATCACACAATTAATTCATATGAAGACAAATATTTCCCATTGATGCATGTTAAACAATCCTAAATTGCCTGGAAGGGTGAGCCAAAGTTAACTGTCATGATAGGTTTCCCAAATTGCCTTTTCAGCCAAACCACTTTATGGAATCGATGGGCTGAATAAGAGGCAATTAAATGGTCTTGCTGTTCTGTATGAAACTGCTGTATCACTCTTCTATGCATACTGCAAGGCTGTTCAATATACTGTAGGACCATCCTTGGTTATACTGTGTAGCAGGGGTGTAGAAGTAGGGGGGAAGTGGACCTGAAGACCCAGGGCCCCAAGCTGGGGATGGGCCCTCAGAGGGTATTGACTAAAAGGTTTGTTTTAAAATAGATTTCTAAAAGTTCAAAAAGGTGGGATTTCCTGTGGAGGCTATTGAGGCTTAAGCAAAACTTTCCTTTTATGACAGATTTTAAACATTGGGCAATTGTTGAAGGTGTGGTAATAATAGTGTTGCCCTTATTTCCACTATGGATGTGCCTGTATAATTGTTAAGTCAATGAATTTGATTGTCTGGAAGTGTTTGCATATGGGGAGGAGAGGGGGGCCCAGAGATAGATCATGTGCACAGGGCCCAGAATTCCTTGCTACATTGCCTGTGTCAGAGTCCATGATCCTCCCTGAAAAAGATCAGTGATGGAAAAAGTTATGTTTTTCTTTTTTTCTTTTGCTTAAATGAAAGTAGAAATACAGTGATAGAATAGTGGGCTAGGTCTCCCTTCACCATTCTATTCTATTCTATTCTATTCCATTCATTCTACAATTTACTTTAAAGCAGGCAATTCAATTCAGTTCATGATAACATTTTAGAGGCATTTTAATGCGTAGAAATCTCACCTCTTGCACCTTTTAAAGGTGCTGAGTAACACCTCATTTATCAAGAGAAATCTATCCTTGAGCTAAGACTTTTTCTCAGTCTTGCCTGGCTCTCATCCAATTAGATAGTGTCCCTGAATGTTTGAACCATTCTAGACTCGTTAATTAGCTATAAGTCCTATGCTATTGTCACTGGAACTTGGAATATGGCCTTCATTCACCATCACGCAAAAAGTTTAGTGAAGTGAGAGAAGTCTGAATAAGAGCATACACGTGAATCAGGTGAGGGGGCTCTATTTTTAATTTCTTCATCCACCATCACCCATTCTCCTATCTGATTGAATAGACTCTTAATAGACCTCTCAAGTGTTGTCACAATAAAAAAAAAATAAAAAGTGAAGGCCCAGTGCCTTTTTTTCCACCTATGGCGAAACAATGTTTCCTTACCTTTTTACCAGTAATTTTGTCCTTTATACTGCATTTGAGGTGAGAGGTAAAGTGACCTTTTATAGGAGGATTATATATTTTCATAAATAGCCTAATTTTAAGAGCCACATTGCAAACACCAAAGGAGTGGATGTAGTAAGTTCGTTAAGCCCCCACTACAAGAATGCACTGAAGCTGGTGACGTTGGGGAACCTGTGTGGCCATGCTAAGCTAGTTTTGGCTAGCGATTTTTCCTTTTTTTAAACTGCCGTTTCGAAATACTATTAAATTCAATTCATGCCTTATTAGAGAGAGAAATCAATATTAGAAGACCACGTTCAAGGTAAAGAGCCTGAGTGAACCACAGACAAAGCTAGTTTAATAACCCATTAATTTTCCCATGCCGAGGGAACCACCCTCCCTTATTTGGGCAGAAAAAAAATCTATTGACCCTCTGTCTTTATTTCTTTAGCTTCCAGGTTGCCTTTGACCTGGGAGCAATTTGATTGGGCCCTTCTTAACACACATTATTATATCCCCGAAACGACAGTGTTTGGGTGATAATATCCCCTGCAGCAGATCCATTGTGATCCGATAACTCAAATAGTTTCCATTTGATTCTTTTCAAATTTTCTGTGAAGATTCACTATCTCTAGAGGAAGAACTCTATTGATTTTGATGACCCCATGACCTTTCCTCTAGCGCCATCATCAGGCCAACCTTAAATGTTTTTTGTATTTCACAAATATTATACCCAGAGATGCGGCTCCTCATGGACACATTTCTCTATGACGTCTGCTATATTGGAAAAATTAGCTTTTTTCCCTACTCCTCCTAAGCTGTTTATCTTAATGGAATTCATTCCTGGCTACAAACAATGACCAGTTATGACCATAAATAAAAACTTTTGACATGCTTAGCATATTGAAGTATAAAGAATGATTGTCTTATCTGAAAAATGCAAAGAGGAAGTAATGTGTTACATGTCCAATTTGCATCAAACTTGACAAATATGTTTGTCATATAATAGCAAAAAGGAATGGTGAAATGCGTCATGGTGGCGTCATTCTCACAAAACTAAAAAAAACTCTCAAAAAAACTCTCAAAAAACTTTAACTACTCTTCAACGGCCATTTTGGTTTTGTCAAAAACACATAATTTCTTCCTAGGCCTTTCATTTCATTCTCAGTAAACTACTTGTGTGGCATCTATGGATCCATTTTTAAAAGCTGCATAAAGAATGTTGGTAGATCAAACCGTTTGACTTGTATTAATTAAAATACATGTATTTTGTATTTTTTAAATACTGAAAATACATTTT
This sequence comes from Parasudis fraserbrunneri, assembly GCA_900302295.1. Taxonomy (NCBI): domain Eukaryota; kingdom Metazoa; phylum Chordata; class Actinopteri; order Aulopiformes; family Chlorophthalmidae; genus Parasudis; species Parasudis fraserbrunneri. Next base: position 11,063 of record OMKL01138944.1, on the reverse strand, counting down.
TGAAACAGGGATTTCTGAACATTCATGAGCAAACAACATGTGGCTGCACCCAAGCTGTGGAACACCCTCTCCTCTGCCCTCCGTTGCTCTGACACAATCAACCTTTTCAAAACCAGACTTAAAAACTCATTTCTTCAGACTCGCCTTCCCCAAGTACTGCAGGGGTTCTGAGTAGCGCTATCCCTGCAGTTGCCTTCCCCTTTTACACTCTTTTAAACCGTCAGTCTTATCTTGATTTTATCTTTTTATTATTTTATGTACAGTGTCCTTGAGCCTGAGATAGGCGCTTTTGTCAAATTTAATTATTATTACCCATCTTTTTACACCATGTTAAAAACAAATAAAGATAACAAAGGAGAAAAGGTATGAGACCAGAACGTTTTTGTTGAATGAGACTGTGTGTCTATTCGGTTGGGATATACTGTTTCTCTTCAAGGTTTTGATTTGATTTGGTTGCATAATTGAGCAGCCTATATACAGTGAATAACTCACACAGTTCTGAGAATAGTCTGACTGGTGAGTAACTCTGTATTCCACTGGGATCACTGGGCCTTATATTCCTAACAGTGTGATCAGTTGCTCGTTTTGAATGAACATCCATTTTATAAATCTTTCTTTCCTATCTTGAGAGGAAGTGTTTTGATATTTTCTGAATACAAAAATACTGTCCGCTATCTTGTTACAAATTACATGATGACACTGTAGTGTAATTAAATATGTGTTTCAAATACAAGTAATGGAAATACTGCCCATCTGTGTGTGTGTGTGTTTACATGTGTATGTGTGCACACCTATGATTGTGTGGATGGGTGTGCCAGTGCATATTTCAGCTCACGCAATGACTTTGACTCCTGCTGATGGCCTGGCATTGGTTTTGATATTCAGCACCATGCCAACACTATGAGACCTGGGAGAGGGCAGCAGGCAGGCATCGACAGATGGCTGGATACAGTAGACTAGGGGTGTAACTGTAATGGCCCCATAATGAGTGCACTGAAAGATTTGGGTAAGACCACATACCGGTACTGACGCCTTTGCAGAACTCAGCGGCAGCCATCCTTACAGAGATGGAGAAAGCCACAGAGCAGTGGGTGAGATCCATTAGACTGAGAGCTGGTGAGGTCAACAACTTTCTGGCTGGCTTGCTCGCTGGAGGCTATACTGTGCTTTCAGGAGAGGGTTGAAAGGTGAGATGAATGGTTTGTCCTGCTTGTTTCATAATTATCCACAATTATGTGAGTGTAAATGAAACATAAAACCGAGTCCTATTAGTTACCATTAAGAACAATACAGAACAGAATTTCCCGTAGCACATAAGTCAGCAGTTAAGCAGTTGAATCAAAGGGTTATTTTTTAGTAGAGAGAGAGCATACAGAGATTTCATTGTAAATCTCTGCCTAATGTAATCTCGGCATCATTGAAAATGACGGCTACCCTCAATGTATTCCTGAGAATTAAATGAAGGTAATCAATCAATCAATGACTTAATCAATCAATGAATCAATGAATCAATGAATCAATGAACCAATGAATCAATCAATGAATTAATTAATCAATCAGTCACTGTTCTGTTGACAACCTTCACTAGAGTTGGGCACAAGAGAATGTCATCATGTGTTTCACTAAGGACTTAGGGCCTGGCTGCATTGATCCATCACAAAATGTTTTTAAATTAAGACCGAATGTAATTGTGCATTTGCAGAAACACCAGCATTGCTAATGGATGGTGACATATTCCGTCAGTTCCAAATGTTCATCCTCTCTGAACTGTTCTGCCCATCAAAACTGACACAAATCTGGAAGAGACAGACACATCATCAGCCCTTGCCAACAAACGGATACTCCTCATTGAAAAAGAATTAAAAACAGACGTAAACGGACAGACACAACGGATCAATGTAGCCGGACTCTTAGCTCTGTGTGTAAAATGAGGAGTCTCAAAAGCTTCTCTCTCTTTGGACTGTGGACAGTCCACTCCCCTGTATTTCCCTGACACACAGTGTCGAGGATATTATGGATTCGCAGTGTCGTGTGAACGCAATAACGAGAATCGTTTTCATTAGAATTTTTTCTAACTTGCTGTGAACATTCATGATCCTTAGGAGAAGAACACTATTGATTTTGGGGACCCTATGACCTTTCCTCTGGTGCCACCATCAGGCCAATTTTCAAATGAGCATATCTTCTGACTTGTTAGTTGTACAGTCATGAAAATGATACTAAGAGATGCTACTTCTCATGCCTTGAAGAACACCATATTGAATTTTCTGCCATTACATTTTTTTTTAACGTTTTTCCCTGGATTAAACCTTTGAACCTGCTTCTCACAAAACTTGCTGTGTGACATCTAGGGACCAATGTCTTTAAATGTATTATTTAGGTAGTTGATAGGCCAAACCTTATGACCAGCAGATCCAATTTAGAATTTCGGAAAAAACGGAAAATCGGTAAACAGGAAGTTACATGTTACTTGTGAATGCTTTCTCCGATTTGCACCAAACTTGACAAATATCGATGGCCGAAGAACAAAACCTCATATCTGCATAATTTTCTGATTGCCAGATTTCACTTTGGATGATGAGAACAAGGAAGGCTGCTCCTATTCAGTCTGTCTGCAAAAAAGTGAATTTTAGAACAGATAGGAGGTTTTGTTCTTCGGCTATCGATAAGTACTATAGACCTCTCACATGTGTCATTTTTCTGCCCTAACAAAGGATGCTCCTTTGGCATGGGTAAATTACTGGGTTATTATACTCGCTTCATCTGTGGTTAACACAGGCTCCTTACCTTGAACAAGGTCCTCTGATGTTGATTTCTCTCTCTGCCAAGGCAGGGAATTTTAAATTTTGAAGCAACAGTTTAAAAAAAGGAAAAATCTTAAATACAGTAATTTAGTGTTAGCAATGTGGATCTTAAAATTAGGCTTGTAGGGCTTGGAGCCATTGCGTAAGTGCCATGTTGGGCGAATATGATTATATATCAAATGAAAGCGCTCAGTGAGATCTTTTCAGTGCCAAAAGGACACAACTGAAATGATGACCCATAGGTTGTAATTAAAGTCATTTTTGATGGGCCAAACCTTATGACCGCCACAATTTGTTTTGGCTCTCCTGTAAAATCTGATATAACACACTTACAGTGCGCCCCTTTGGCTCCAAGCCCTCGATATAATCCTCCTGTAAAACGTCACTTTACTTCTCACCCCTAATTCAGTATAATGGACAAAATGATTGTGTTTTTGTTTTTTTTGCTAAAATGATTACAAGCCTTAAGAGGTCTATGATAGCAAGGACGCCTATGAGGTCAAAAAGCTAAAATCATGATGAAAATTGAAATGTGTTGTCTCTTGTGATATCCTGCTGCCACCATTCTTATTTATTCATAAACATTTTTTTCCTACTCCTCTTAGGCATCGCTGGATTACGCCACTAGGAATAAGAAAGTGCTATGGGCCCCCCTGTCTCTGAGAGGACAAACAGAACTAGGGTCAGGGGACATGCTCCCATGGGAAGATTGTACAACAAACTGCTGTGGAATCCTCATTTCTAGGGCTATTTGATAAAGGATAGCTGACAAAATGTGGTGCCCCTGTACTTTAATCTGTGTACTGGGGCCCCTTTCAAGCATGTGTGAGATGATGCAATTAATCTACACATAAACCTGGGGCTCTCTGGGCCTCTGGTGGTCCAGGGCCCCTGATGGTCTGGGGCCTCGGGGCATTTGCCCAGTATGCCCGGTCAGTAATCCAGGCATGCTCCTAGGCCATTCACTTGATTCTCACAAAACCTCTTTTGTGTGGCATGCATCTAGGGACATCCATTTTTAAAAGCTGTATAAGGCAGGTTGGTATGTCAAACTTATATGCAGTTATAGTTAGAATGTACACAGGAGCTATCCAGTGCCTGCAATAGGAAAGATAAACAATGTATTTAATCATTCAGTCTCGTTCTTTTGTTTTGTTTCTTTTTCTTTTAGCAGTGGAAGTTATTTAAACATGGATTTTGTTGCTCAAGATGTTGTTTGAGAACTCCAATGTATATCCATTAACGACAGGTGGATGGAATATCAGGGCTGTACAGCTATTCATGTAAACAGCACACATGTAAATTTGTGTATACAGTGTTTGTAATGAATGTCTCAGTCATAGTTGGGATTGTCATCATATCATTATGTTTTAACTGAACATGCAATAGCTTGAAGCTGACATAAACATCAGAAGATCTTTCAGAGAGGAGAAGACAGAGGACACAGCTCAGCTTCACATGGAGAGGAAGGGGATTAAAATGCTTTGGCAAGAAGCGCTACAAGCCGAGAGGAAGTGGGTGTTTAGAGCGGCATATCATGGAGGAGAGTGTGTATGTCTTATGCTTTAGAACTTTGATGTTATTATAATTCTGCATAATTCCAAGATATTGACTGCAATGTTCTGTAATACCTTTGACTATAAAACACTTGATTCCCTCTCTATATCCCAAAATCAAGTGAGGCAGTCTCCTGGTATAATGGAAAATAATTTCATCTCAATCAGTAAGATGTATATGATGGTTATTGGAATACAGGAAACACTGCATACACTGTATATCAGCATACTGTCTCACCTGCAACTTGCATGAGATCCATATTACCTGTCTCTCCAGGCAATTACATGCAGGTTTAAATAGATCCCCTGGTGTCTACCACTTCAGCTCACAAGTAAATATTTGCCTGTTCCTCCAGAGCATTATTGCTCTGTTATAGAAAGTGTTATGTGGGTTCCTGGTGCTTGCCTGGAGCCAGTAAGTCAGTCCTCTCTGAAGTGTGAAAAGCCAGTCTTTGAAAGCACAGGCATAGAATTTGCTGCGTGGTTTTCCAAAGACTGCCACAGACTACAGGATTAGGATTGCTACAGGGTTGTTTTGCTACACTATGACATTGTGAAACAAGCTAAGCAGCCGTAGGCAAAGCAAAACACAGTACAAAACTTAGCCAACTCACCACATGAATACATATAACATTTTGGGTATGTAGCTTGAATACAAGTTATTCAAATTATAAATTACACATTCTATGTGATATATTTCTGTAATTCTTCACTGGTGAGTTACTAGACTAGAACATTCTGATGAAGCCGCAGACATATGTGTTCCTCTCTTTCAGACAGCTGTCTAGAGCCCGCGTTGCTCCTTACACCCAACCGGACCAAGGTGGTTGAACCGAGCAATCGAGTGAGCGGGGCTAAAAATATCACACCAGAATAAGAAAGACATACAGTATCCCACTCTTACAGTAGGCCATGTAATGCTCGCACCTAAAAGGAGTTCAAGCATGATTTCAGGACCCCTGTAAACTTCAATAAGCCCTTGATCAGATTGTTTTATTTGGCCCCCCAACTCATTTCATTGCCAGAACTCGTGGTTTGCCCCGGGTAGAGGTTTCACGCAAGGAGAGGAAGTGAAAGTCATTGCTCCGAGTGACATCTGTAACATTTGTGTCATTTTACATGGTGGGCCCTGCTCTCCAGCTGTGTTTAGGGGGGCGTGTAACAGAGTTGGAAAAGTCTATTAGATTCACTCCTCAGAAATACTCCCCTTTTGCATGTTTTTGATTTGGCAAGAATGGTAGCACTGCAGCCTTTCATGCTGCAAGCACAGGATTTGTGGTTTGAAACCGGGTGGATGTTTTATCCAAGGAGAGAAAGTGAAAGTCCTTGCTTGCATGAATGACACCTGTAACACTAGAGCAGGTTATAACTCTGGTATCTGAATCCCCTATGAGGCTTCCTGCAACCTGACATCCTTGAGCAGGGTACCCGTGGTCATTCCACAGTATACAGTAGGTTGAAAACGAAGGGTGATTGGGCCTTCTCAGTTAGGGCACCTGTGCTTTAGAACAAACTGCCCGAAGATATGAGGCTTGCTACCTCAGTATCTTCTTTCCAATAGTAATTCTAATCTTTTCAAAATCACTTTTAAATACCAGTACATACTTTTATAGACTTGCTTTTACTTTCTTGTTGTATTTGGATTGGCTTTTATCGCTGGTTTTGTATTCATTTATATATATTTGTTTTTGCTTTGTTTCTAACAGTTTTTAATATTTTACATACATGTCTTCTGACTGTTCCTTAGTTTTTCTGTTTTTATTTCTATTTCTATTGTACTTGTTTTTATTTATTTTTGTGAATCACTTTTTAAATATGTTTTGAAAAACTAAACTATAAATACAGTTTATTATATTGTGATTATTTATCATTTTAGCCTACATTTCAGTCAGATAAAATTGACTTTACTGAAGACAAAGTTTACTGAAGCCCTTCCAAGAGACCATGTCCCCATTCCTTCAATATTTTACCTAATCACATCTCAACCATATTTTTATGGGCTTATCACTCAGAATATAATAATAAAGGTGCCATTTTGTCACTCAATAGGGAAATGTTGACAATTTTTAAGAAGTAACAGAGAAAATTTGAAGTCAAATTTAGATCCTGAAAGAAGAAAAAGACCTACAATAGGCGTTACTGCTGTATTTCAGTCTCTTGGCGAGTCAAGTGTATCTGTATGACCCATTGTCACAGCTGCATGTCTCCACAAGCTTCACAGACCAACACAACCAGAGACGTTACTGAGTCAGAGGCTCCTAGGTCACTGCTGTGATTAGTGGATACAAAGTCTTAAAAATCAATGTTAATGACAAGGCAAAATTGCAACAGAGAGGGAAATGTCAGGGTCATGGTAAACACAGAGAAGAGAATCAATAAGCAAGAACAACATTATAAGGCCATCTGTCTTATCAAGTCATGCTGTCAGGGGCGTCATGCAAGCCAAGTCGTTCAATTAGAACAGGGGCCCTGTGGGTCCTCCCCCAGAAATGTTTTATAATAATTACAATGCAATTTCCTGCAAGGCAAGGCAAGGCAAGGCAAGTTTATTTATATAGCACATTTTTATACACAGCGGCAATTCAAAGTGCTTTACATAAAATAGATTACAAAAAAGGAAAGAGCATGGAAAAATAACGTGATTTTAAATAGTACAAAAGGCATAAAAAGAATACAAAATCACAGTGCATTCAGAGAAGAGGAAAAAAAGAAGTAAAAATACATAAAAGCACAATGCATTATAGCAGCCATTAATAGGCAAAGGTGAGCATAAAAGTCTTTAGTCTATTTTTTAAATTAGCCAGAGTTGGGGCAGATCTAAGCTCTAAGTTTATTCCAGCTATGTGTAGCATAATAACTGAATGTGGCTTCACCATGTTTTGTATTGATCCTAGGAACAGTTAGCAGAGTAGTCCCTGATGATCTAAGAAGCCTAGATGGTTCATAGTATGGAAGCAAGTCAGAGATGTATTTTGGCCCCAGACCATTAAATGATTTATAGACAGTATTTTGAAGTTGATTCTAGAGCTTTTTTGGGAAGGCCTGAGAAAAGACCATTACAGTAGTCTAACCTACTGGAAATGAAAGCGTGAATTGGTTTTTCTAGGTCTTGTTTGGACATATATCCTCTAATTCTTGCTATATTTTTAAGATGATAATAGGCCGATTTGTCATGTAGATTCAAAGACTTTAGGGGAATTATTTTAAAACTCATTTTGGGTAAAAACTGTGTATCTATTTTGAGATTTTCATGTCTAAGTCAAACATTCCTACAAAAGACAATATTACAACCTCAAGACCTTGAAGAACACAGAAAAGTTCATATAACTGCAAAAATTCACCCTTTGCTAAACCCCTCCCTTGACCAGCGATAGTCCAGTGATAGCTTGGGAAGCGCATTTGAATGTGCGACACATGTTTTTTTCAAAGCGTTCATCTTCATAGTAATTTACCTTGTTGCCGGAGGTGAATATGGTTAAAAGTTGTTTGTTCTGGCAATCAGCGCGCAGCATTGTTGGTAGAATAACATTGGCTATCGTTAAATGATGTTGATATACTGCTAGCCAGCTAACAGAAGCATGTAGAGCTAGAAGAGTGGAGCACATCATTACTGAATATATACACACCTGGTTTTACTTTCAAATGATTGTTGAAATGAACAAAGACCTGCCCCGCGGTACAGGACTGTAACAATGTTGCTCCTTTACTTCTGTGTCTTCTGCCTGGATCGCCAGGTAAAGTGGTTTCTTTTGCTTCTGTCCAAAGTTTGTAACATTATTTCTCTGCTGATCGGTGTGACATCCTGTATGTAGCCTTCCAATACATATTGTAAACATTATTGTCTGCTTCTCTCTGAAGTCAACAATCCACACTTTTTGACTCAAACGTTTAGGAGGGTGGGACATATAATTAATTGCCCATTTCGGCATTTGGATGGTGAGAACTCCTTTCTGAAAATGGCTCATACAATCCCAGTTATTGTTAATACACCTTGGCAAGCCGTACATCCTCTGAATGGCCTATAGGTCTCTAGTTTCTGGTTGTAAAGTTTAATAGACTGCAGAAGTAACATTCCATTTGGCCCTGCCCCCTGGTTCAAAAGCTCCTATACTGTACTATGGAGACTGTATGATATTTTGCAATATAAAACATTGGCTCAGCTTGAAACATTTCTTGGCATTGATAGGTCTGCTTAAAACTGAATAAAACAAAAACAAAAAACAACCTAACATTGTGTACTTCCAGAGACACAGGGCTATTATCCAGTTTGCTTGATCTAGTTGAACAGCCCCCTGGGAAATGGTCGTTCCACGGCAGTGATGTCCCAACTAATTCAACTAGGAAAATAATTATTTACTTATATAAATTCCCCTTTTGTTGTACCATGGGCCAGCCAGCTTCGCACTAGCTTAAAGAAATAAGCCCGCTAGAACCCGTGAAAGATGATAATGTCTGATGGTGCACCATTAGCTTTCAGAAGTCAAAAATCTGGGGGGGGGCAAGTGGCCCCCCTAGTTTGAATTGTTATGATGTCACTGCATGCTGAGGGAAGAGAAAAATGGAGGGAAATGGAGGGAGGTGGATGACAGGTTTATGACTCAATCTGTTAGCACCTGAGGATCTTTAAAACTCACTATATCTCACTATGGGAGAGTCAATCAGGTCTTGCAGTCGGCCCGGGTCTGGTCAATGTCCCCACCTGGGTGCAGAAGCCTATTCAGTCTGGTTGATATGGTCTCTCACCACCCCCATCATTCTTCTAACTCTATTTTTTCTTCCCCTCAGCTGCTGTCACCTTATCACATGGTTTCACATGGTTTCTGACAAAAGGGAAGTTGATCAGAGTTACTATTTTCATTGTTCTCTAATTTCGTAACAGAAAGTGATTCAGGAAGCATCGCCATAATTCACTTTGGAAGTGGGTGACACAGTTTCACTGGTGAAAGTTGCTTCTAAATTTCCACATTCTTGACAATCCTATGTAAACTTCTTATAATAGTCTTCTCGACTGCTGTTGACACTATATTCCATGCACAGGAATGGAAATAACCAGGTACTTTTACTCAAGTACTTTACAGTTTCAAGGAACTTTCATTTTAGGGGACTTTCACTCCACTATATTTCAAAGAAAATATTCTACTCTATTTATCTGAACCTTGCAGCATAGTTACTTTGAATAATAATGTTTTGCTTACAAAACATGTGATAAGTTGATTAGAATTATACAATTTCAAGCCTGCAAATCTTAAGAAGTAATCAGAGCCAACGTAACTGGATCACAAATGCATCACGGATTGAATGCTACCAAGCTGTGAAATACAATCTAGCCATATTGTACTTTTGTACAATCAGTATCAAATACTTTCACTTTCACCCGAGTACTATTATATGAGGGTATGTCTATTTTTACTTAATTAAAGGCATATTGTTTACTTTGTCCATCATTACCCATGCCAGACTGAGATTGAGCTGTCCAGACATGAGCAAACAGTCCACAAGTATACATGTACCTTCCTATTTGTTCTGAATAATTAAGTATAAACCACACTAAGCCTAATGCTGCTTTGTGGCTCCATGCCCATGTCATTAGTTTGCTTAGGGAGCATAGGCCTGTTTTCCCACTAAAGGGAATTAGCTAAATCCTTTGCCCATAATCATTGGAATCCAATGAAATCGTCTCAGGGAGAACATTGATTAGGCTAGTTGTTTTTCTGGTGGTGAGAGCTAAGTTGCCTGATCTTTACTTCTATCCTGCCTTACTTCTATTCTGCAATAATTACTTCTTCTCAATCTGTTTTAATAGCTCTGTTCAACTGACACTGTGACATCAGAGTACTCACCTGACCTAAAAGCACAGTCATGTTTCAGTTTCTGGTCAGAAGTTTATTCAGCTTGTACTGCGACTCCATTTGATGTGTTGCATGCAAAAGGACGAGCACCAGCAGATTCAATTACACTGGAACAAACCTGGACTATAGGGCATTTATGAGACGGTGAGCATGAGCCTTGAAAAACAAGAATGATGATTAAAGCTATTTCAATAAGTAACGTAAGTGAGCTAGGTTTGTAGAGATCAGGGGCAGGCGTGGCCTCCCACTGACATCCATTACACTGGAACCTTCACTCCACTTCCTCCCAGTCTGATCTGAGGGTCCTAAAATCAGCTCAGGGGCTTTGCTGAGGACAGAGCAGCCAAGAAGTTCTCCATCACAAGAGGAACACATCAGCCTTTGAAATTTGAAATGCCAGTTCTTATCTAAGATTACCAGAGGCAGCCAAGCACGGCAACATTGCACACCCCGGTCTTATTTTAGCCTGTACTCTCACTAACAAGAGACTGTGTGTGTGTGTGTGTGTGTGTGTGCAAGAGTGTGTGTGTGCATGCACATGTGTGTGTGTGCAAATATATGCTCTTTCTCAGCCAGATTTATTCTCTCCTGCAGTAACTCAGACAATGTCAATGTGCTACAGAGAGCTGAGTTGCCTGTCAAACTTCTTGTCTGTGTAGCAGATATAGTATTCACACCTTCATGAGTGGCAGTGTGACTGTGTGTTTGGGTGTCTGTGGGTGTTTGGGTGGCAGTGTGACTGTGTGTTTGGGTGGCAGTGTGACTGTGTGTTTGGGTGACTGTGTGTGTTTGGATGAGTGTGTCAGAACTGAAATGCTGACTTTGCCTTGTTCCTTTACCAGATCTGAAAAACA
>OMKL01138942.1:0-12102 GCA_900302295.1 Parasudis fraserbrunneri | reverse complement strand
ACTCAGTGGGCTGTACGGTGGGGAAATGAGATTGTCTAGGAAATGTCGGTGCTTGTGACACCAGAATCCGTGTTCCCACTTTATTTTGCTTTCTCCACCAGCTGACCGGGCTGGGCCACAGTACTCGTGCCAATTTTAGCTACTGCTCTGGGGTAAGGTACTATCCGTGCTGCTATGCATACTGCAGACTAGTGACCTATGCACAGAAATTACTACTTTTTTCAGCAAATCTCTTAGTATAGAGTATAGTATTGTATTAGTTAAGCAGTGTTGTGTTTATCGGTGAAGTAACGTTATTTCCAATGTTCACTATTTGGCCAAACAAGACGAGGCTGAAATGCAGCCACATTACTTTCTCACTACATGCATGCAGCCACTGACCGTCTCCAGGGAAGGAGCACTGTCACTGACCTATATATAAGTCTTGATTCGCCAAATAGCGAACATTGTAAATACTTCACCTATAAACACAACACTTCTTAGTTTACACAATCTTGTTATAACTAAGAGATTCGCTGAAAAAAAATAGTAGATCAGCAGATTTCTCGTGAGCATTTCCTGGATGGCCAGCTTTGCAATAGCGAATATTAAATACTTAACATGAAAACATAAGACGGTTCTGACAGAATTTGTTTTTAATGCATAAGTATATCAACAACAATATGAGGTTCACTCGGGCATGTTCACGTAAACTGTACTGTACCAGCGAGCTGATCACCAGTCTCAGAGCAACCAACGTCTGCTTTATGCTGCGTTCACATGGATTCAGGCAGACGGTAGATGGCAAACCAGACATCATTACAGTGGACGAGGGCAGGACGGTTAAAATTAGATGAGGCAGAGAATACCGGCAACGGTAACAGTAGACTACAAGGTAGATGAAGAAACCGTGCTATATCTGGACAATTAGAAGCTAACAATTTTGGTGCAACAACACATAGATTTATAATATGATCAGAGCTTGAAATTTTACTGAGATTTAGCTAAAAAGCTGGCATAAGGCAGCCGACTAATTGAAGAGCGAAGTCACCGTTAGCTAGCTTGCTGGTAAACAATACCAACACCATACCAACATGCCGTCCTGCCTTCCCCTTGTCTCGTTTTTCTTTTCTCTTTCCCCTGCCGTCCTAAAAGTGGCGTTACTGCCAAACCGTCTGCCTGAATCCAAATGAACGCAGTGTAACTCCTCCTCCTGGCTCCTCCTACCGTCACAGGTCTGTTGTGTAATGGGGACACGCGACATGCAACACGGCACGGGTGGGATACAAACGCTGGCCATCCTGTACCGTGCCGTGCTGGTCGATGGAAGAACGCCATAAGAGATCAAGCGTGCTGTTTTTTTATTTATTTTTTTGTAGAAACGTGTAGAAACGTGAAACTGTTCTGACAGCACAATATTGATGTAACTAAGAGATTTTATGGGAATTTTTTTTTTTTTAATGCATAGGTATTTCAACTACAATACGAGTTACTCGGGCATTGGAGTGTTTTAAAGTGTTGACACAGAGCTGATACCATGAACATGGGATGATGTTCCACTGACCAATCAGCGGTCTGCAGTATCGCATAGCAGCACGGATAGCACCTTTGGTACCGACCCCAGAGCAGTAGCTAAAATCGGGTATGGGTACTGCGGCCCGGCACGGCTCAGCTGGAAGTGGAGAAAGCAAAATGAAGTGGGAACACGGATTCCGGTGTCACGAGCACCGACGTTTCCTGGACAATCTCGTTTCCCCAAATATATACCTGTATTGTGCCAGACTGAGACAAAACATTGTTCAATAATGTGACGGTTTTACACAGCAAAGGAAACCTGTGTCTGACCCTTTTATCTTGCTTTTGTTCTAATTACATTTTCTAAAATGTTACTCATAGCCACTAGTTTATAGTAATACGAATAGGTCACTTAATTGTTTAGAGTGGTTAAGTCATTTTCATAAATAAATAAATTCAATTCTAATTTAATAAATACAGATGGTCAAAGTCCATGATCTACGCCATATTTTGATTAATAACCTGGACTACCTGGTAACAAATGACCATTGCACTAAATGAAAAAACAACACACAAAATAAGAGACAGTAGAGATACTATAAATAGATTGAAATCGTTATTATTGCTGTCTATCAGAGTTGACATTTACAAGGAGACATTTAATAGTAGACTAACCTGAGCTATCAGTTAGCCTAGGTAACTCTATAGAACTCATACATGATTAAGATTTGACAATACAGGCTAGTGGCCATGCAGCTATCCTTTATAGGGGCATACTGAGGTTCATAATGATAAGCACTGCAGTGCCAAGAGCTGAGGAGCAAGAGGAACCCCCTTACCCAGCTGTCCACAAACCTGCTGTATTAACACACCTCAGGAACAGAACACATCACCAATGAGACTCAGGCAAATTACAACATAGTTAAAACAAAACGACATCACCTACAAAAGCACAGAGCAAAATGCAGTGCTATCTGGCTCTAAATCGACAGTACACCATAGCAGATTATTTCAGCATGGTGACTGATACAACAACAACAACTAAAAAGAACCTTGACAAAGTACAGACTGAGTGAGCACAGCCTTGCTATTGACCTGCAAAGCAAAGGCTGTGCTGTCATTGCACCCTCAGTGAGCCTGATACAGAGCAATACTTCCTCACCAAATGTGAAAAATATAACCATCTTAGAGAAGCACATTTTAGAAAATTTTAATTAGTAACAAAAGGTTTTCTTAACCTATTAGATGAAGAAAAACTACTAGAGGAGGACTCAAAGCGCTAGCAGCAGCAGTTAGCAGCAGTCTATGTTGCTGTCTGCCATGAACTGACATGACTGCTATATTTGATGGCAGTTTATGTGTTTTGTGCTGATATTAATAATCAGCTTTTTTTTATGACTATATCTATTTTCTACTTTAATCTACTGTATTTTCTACTATTTATTTGAGTATGTTTTCTAATTGATGTTCAGCTTCTCAATGTTTAAACGCTTGATTTGGCAATATGTACAGTGTTACGTCATGCCAATGAAGCCATTTGAATTTGAAATGATGAGTTTATTTGAAATGCTCATTATGAACTCACTCACTCACTCACTACTTTAATAATATAGAGATTAAAATTACCCTCGCATTTTATGATATAACATTTAATGAATCACCCAGTTTAATAATTTGTTTTTACAGCCGATATCTTCAGATGTTGTTAGTTTTCAAGATTCAGTTTATTATCAACGGGGATAGAGCTGTCAAATAAGTGAGGCTTCAGTGTGTGTGTGTGTGTGTGTGTGTGTGTGTGTGTGTGTGTGTGTGTGTGTGTGTGTGTGTGTGTGTTAATCTGCCATGGTGCCGCCGACAGATTTTTTGAGAAAATGTATCAACATGTTTTTGTTTTTAAATATATCTGCTAGTACTATAGGTTTAGGGAAATATAGGCCTCGATGTGCATGACAGCAACAGCTGCATTAGCCCAGATGAATCCCGGAAGCATCTGACAACATGATGAAGCAGAAGATGACATGGCCAAAATGTTTACAACTTAATCAGTACAATACCATATTCAGCATAATGCTATCACTTTACCATACAATGAACTAGCATTCTTGGACATACAGCATGACTTTTAAAATGAATAGCCTTGATAATCACAGACAAATTAACCCTGATACATAAAATGTTGAGTCCTTGATTGAGTCCTGCAAACTTGGTCTGTGGGTCATCAATTATTTTGGCATTGATCCACCCGAGGCAAAAGCAACATATAAATCGGATGATAAGTTTCCTTGTTTGCATGACAGGACATGATAAAAGCAAGCAAGTTGAGCGAGTGAGAGGAGTTTATTTATTTATTTATTGATTTTTATACAGTATGGACGCGTGGCACCTAATCTTACAGAATAATGAACTAAAGTAAACTCGTTACACTTTCTTCGCTATGCGCACGGATCAATTTCTCAGCGAAGACTCAGCTACCTTGTGAACGAGCATACATGAACATTTAGCAGGGTCCCTTTGCCATTTTATTTTGGGGGTTGAATGAATAACACTCTCTCGCTTTCCCTTGACACCCCACCATTGCTCAGTGGCCAATAATAGTCGAAGGCTGGTTGTACTGGGCAGCTCCCAGGTGTGCAAATGTGTATAACTGTATGACTCTGAAGCAGGGCATTGCTAAAAAAAAAAAAAAAAAGAGGAAAATAAATAGAGTATACATGCTCAGCGAATCTACCCTGGGTAAATAAATGAAAAGAAAAAAAAATCATAGTAACAATTATCCATGCTACTTACGAGCACATAAGTCCCCACTTTCAAAGAAACCTGGACAGCACTGGGAGCGTCGCCGGTACATGGTCCTCACACCCCTCCTGTAAGCTGTCTTGTAACTAATCCTGTAAACACACACATGCACGCACACACACACACACACACACACACACACACACACACACACACATGGAGGGAGGGAGGTAGACAGGTGTTAACCAGTGTAGGTTTGTCCTTGAAGGGCTTGAGAAGCACTGATGTGAAGTGGCCCTGTGTACTTTTACTTGGCTCCCTCTTCTTCTACTGCTCTCTGTGGTCTGGGGCAGCTGGGAGCCCCCTGAGGGAACCTTCCACCTGGCCCCTGGCTCTCCATTACAACCTCTCACTTTCTCTGCCTCATGAAGTCACTCATGCAATGTAACATCTCTCCAAATGTATGGTCGAGTGCATGATTATGTAACCTCTGAGAAAGGCACTTAACTTAAATGGAAAATCCACCCTAAAACATAATAAACATTGTGTTATTCCAATTATCTTGGGCAGTTCAGTCAGTATCTGTAAACATTTTAAAATATTAAAAGATCTCAGCACTGGCTCTTTTACAATGTTACTGGAAATTATGTGCCTCACAAAAAAAATTCTAATTGAATAAAATCACTATTTCTATTGAGGCAAAGTTTCTCTCAGTCAGTCAAGGATGCCAGTGTTTCCTAACATTGAGTATAGCATTGAATCAATGGAGGCGCTTAAGTGTTAGCCATAAAGCTTAATGTGGTCATTAAAACCAATATACAGGTGGTGGCTCATCAAAATGACCACATCAGACAGACGTATCTCCTCCTGACCTGCCATTGCTCAGTAGTAAAGACAGGTCCGGTGAGTGACTGCCTCTGAGCCTCAGCAAGGGGGCCATATACAACCTGCTCTGGCTAAAGACCTGTCACTGAGGTGGTTTGAAATAGTGTGCTATGTGACATAAGTAATATGATGCATTGGCTTGACAGTAATATTGTTATTGAGGCAAAGAAAAGGTGGTCTGTTTTATTAGGTGTAATAAATACTTGCGAGGCCTGAATTTATTTATTTATTTATTTTCACATTTACAGCTTGGACAAAAGATTTATTACACTCTCTATCTGTCTGTCTGTCTGTCTGTCTGTCTGTCTGTCCATAACTGTGATAACCTGTGCATTATTATTTTTTTATTGAGACAGAAGGAAGGCTGAGAGAGAGACATAGTCGGGGAGACACAGGAAAGAAAGTTCTGGTGGGATTCGATCTCAGGCCAACAGGGGTACTTCTTAACCACTTCACCATCTCTGGGCACACTTTTGTATTTCACAATTGATTTGTCTAAAATGTAGTGGATAGTCTGACAGTCAGCCAAGGACCAGGGCCCAGGGCCTCATTTCCCAAAAGCAGCTTAAGGCTAAGGCGATGGTAAAATCCACCTTACCAAGCTTTTATGTTTGTGGGGTTTCTGAAAAGCATCTTAGCTAAAGACACTCTTAGAAATGAAACACCCTTCTTTGTCATGCGCTCCATGTTAATTTTGTAATAACTACCGGTGCTCTCTGTGAATGAAAGTGGAAGTTGATACATCTGGAGTGCATTTGGGAGAGAAGGAATAATATTTAAAAATCTTTGCATAATGAGAGAGAACCATGAAAAAGGAATAAAACACAGAATGGGTAACTGTAGTGATTAATCCAACTGGATTGATGATCAAAAGAGAGGGAAAAAGATTTTATTTTGATTGTAATGTGTATCTCTTAGCTGATTCACATCTACAAATCTATCACCTTCCTCCTCCTCTCCTCCTTCCTCCCGGTCACGTAAGGGACCTGTGAATCTATCACCTCCGCCTTCCTCTCGGTCACGTACGGGACCTGTGAATCTATCACCTTCCTCCTCCTCTTCTACTTCCTCGCGGTCACGTAAGGAACCTGTGAATCTGTCACCTTCCTCCCCCTCTACTCCCTCAGCTCCCTGGCTGCACGGTACCTTTATGGAGAAAACTGTGTGGGCCACCGCTGGGCTCGTGCACACACCTATAGTGCACTCCACGGTGCCCCCGGTGAGCAGCCACTGTCCTCAAGGCACGGCACGGATGAGTTGGCAAACACGAATGTGTCATGTGTACTTGCAGGCCACCTTGCCATGTCAGTGATCAGGTATATCACATACACCCTGACAATTTATACATTTGTTTTTTCACTGTTTCTGCCTTGAGCAACAACGCATGTAAAAAAATTAAACAAATAAAAACATTTTCATAAGATTGCACTTTAAAAAAACAACATTATAATCAACTCAGTCTATTCGGTATTCTCCCAAATATTCAGGACATTCTACTTGTTGTAGTTATCTAAAACTATGGTTGCTGTGGTTATCTAAACTCCATACCTGTGTCTGGTGCATTTGAACCAGTTGAGGATGTCGGTGCAGCGAGTGTAGTAGACTTGGTCAAATGGATGGGAATAGGACTCCTGGACGGTCACTGCATAGCTGGAGAGACAAAGGACATGGCTGATCCATTAAAAACACAATAGTGTGTATAGTATATTGTATATTGTAGTCATTGTATATATGGAGGGAGATGACATTAGAAGAAGTGCACAAATACATGTGTGATTCAGGAACATGTTGTGTATGCTGTCACTACTGACGTGACGTGACGTGGTTTTTACGACATGTTAGGTTGTTGGTTACGGCAGCTTTTGTGTGTTTTCAAGCTTAGAGTAAAGGATCGTTGCACGCTACAGTTCTGTGTGGTAGCGTCGTTATTCTGCACATAACATTGGCAACAAGGATGAATTTTTCGTTCCCACCACCTTCCCCGTCCCTTGCACTGCCCGGCAAGCCTCCTGTCCCGTGGACTCGCCGGCACGAGTCATTCGAGACCTCCATCGCGGCTCTCGATTTGGAAGGGGTGAGCCATGCACAGAAAAACCATGCCTATTCACTGTCTCTGCACCGAAGGACAAAGGGTTTTCAAGACCCTCGGAGCAGCTCCTGCCTACACGGACTGTGTAACGCTGCTGTCTGCACACTTCGCCGCTCCGTAAAATGTCATTCTCCAAAGGATTTTGTTTCAGCAGCACAAGCAGAGAGCAAGTGAGTCAGTCCATCAATAAATAGCCGAGGGGCCTATCAAGTGCATGTAAGTTCAGCGCACTACATGATGAAATGATCAGAGACCAGCTGGCAGAACATACCAACTACCCCAAAATTAGAGATAGACTAATAATGTCCCCTGACGACCTGACCCTCACCAAGGCTGTGGAGATAGCATTTAAAGTCGAGTCTGCTGCTGGATTCACCTCACAGCTAGCAGGTCATGCCCCCTCTCAGACAGTGCTCTCAGCGCAACAAGTTCAACACCCTTCACGGCCATCCAGCCCAGTTTCCCTCCATGGTGGTTCAGACATCAATCAGGTAGGATGCCAGTGCACACCTGCTCACCAGTGCTGCAGTAATTGTGGCTCCTCACCACATGCTACCAGGGCCTGGAACTGTCCTGCCAGGGGGCAGCCATGCCAGCGCTGTGGGAAACAAAATCATTTTGCCAGACCCTGCCCTCGTTCGCTTTTCAAGTATCACGACATGGCGCAGATCTCATGGGCCTGGATTTATATTCAAGCCTGGGTTTTACACTCCTGGATGGTGGCGGATCAGTAATCCTCCAAGTCTCCTCGCCGTAGCAACAACAATGGCCCACCCTTTTCTCGGGATTGGGCTGCCTCCCTACTTTCAACCACCAGCCCCTCCTCAATCCTGACATGTGGCCAGTCATTCAGCCCCTACACCGCATTCCCCTCGCACTTCGCGACAAAGTGTATGGTGAGCTCCAGAAGCTGCTGCAGCCTGGCATAATAAACCCGGTCAACACATGCTGGCCGGACTCAACCTCATGAGGAATTCTGAATGAGGAAAAGTGTGTCTTCTCCGTGGCCGCCATCGAGTTTGTGGGGTTTCGCCTGGCTGCAGAGGGCCTCAGCCCACTCCACTCGAACGTGGACATTGTACAGCATCTCCCAGAGCACAATTGCCCAGCTCCAGTTGCCTCATTTCTGTGAATGACAGCCTACTACCTGTGCTTCCTCCCCCAGTACTCCATGACCACAGCCCTGCTACGTGAGCTGCTGAAGAAGCATGGGTCTGGACACGTGCCTGCTCAGCAGCCGTCCAGCAGCTGAAGACCCAACTTACCTCACCTCCTGAGCTTGCACACTTTGACCTCTCAAGCGACACGATCCACACCTGTGATGCCTCCAGCACGGCTGTGGGGGCGGTGCTTTCTCAGCTGCACCATGGCATCGAGCAACCCATCGCCTTTGCCTCTCGGGCCCTTAGTCCAGCAGAACAAGGGGAGCAAGAGGACCTAGCTTGTGTTTGGGGGGGCGTGTGAGCGGTAGTGGACTGACTGCGGACTGACCACCAGTACTGACCACCAAGCCCTCACAGCCCTCATACCGACATCCAGCACAGGGCACAGGCCGCTGAGGAACCACCGCTGGTCGGAGAGGCTCCAGCAATATAATTTCACCCCACAATTCACCCCTGGTTGCGGACTTGCTCTCCTGTGCCACTCCCTGTCCCTCACTCAACCCTGATCCAGATGCAACGGAGCCCAGACCTTGTCCAAATGCTCCACACCCCACTCCAGACAACAGTCTCCCTTCAGGACCTCCAGCTGACCTCGGAGCAGGACCCCGTGCTCTCCCAGCTCTGCACGTTCATCCGCACTGGTTGACCCACGAAGGTTCTAGAGGCGCTGGCACCTTTCTATCGTGATAGAGAGGAGCTATCATGTTGGAGTGACATCTGTGTAGCTTGTGGGCTCCAAACTGTTGTGCCCAGCTGCGTAGTGATAGTGGTGGTCTATGATCTCCATTCCAAGTGGCCAGAGGTGACCTATGTTGGGTCTGTCACCACCGGTGTGATAACAGACTTTTTGGATTTGCTTTCTTCTCAGTGGGGGACCCCTACTACAATCACCATGGACAACGGCCCACAGTTCATCTCTGCAGAGTTCACGGCCTTTCTAGGGGAAAGGGTCAAGCACATCTGCATGGCCCTGTACCACCCCAAGGCCAACGGGGGTGTCTGAGAGACAACCAGACCCTTAAGAACGGCATCAGAGCCCACCTGGGCAACAGCTTTCAGTTCACCGCGGCACTGCTCTGCACCCTGCTACACTATCAAGCCAGACGGCACTCCATAATCGGCAGTTCCCCGGCACTCCTTATATTGGGGTGCGAGCTTCAGCTGCCCTTGGATTGGCTACGAGCCCGGGCAGACCCAGCACCACCGGTACAAGGGTGGGACAGAGTCATTACCTGCCAACGCAAGATGAAGCAGCGCTACGACATGTTTGGTTTTTGGTTACGGCAGCTTTTGCCGTCAGTGTATGTTTACAAGCTTAGAGTACAGGATGATTGCACGCTACAGCTCTGTGTGGTAGCGTCGTTATTCAGCACATAACAGAAAATTGTTTTCAAAAGCAATAACAAGAACAAATACATACATACGTACATACATACAGTATACACCACCCACCCACACCAACACCCCTGCCCCCTGACACGAAGGGACCACACTTTCACTTAAATTATTTTTCGTTTGTGTGGCGTCACCGTGCCCAAGGTTGGATCGAAAAGACGAAACCATGATTAAGGAATACTGATAATATTTCAACATTTTAATTTCAGGTCATCAGAGTCTCTTGCACGCCTGAATGCTATTCTCTGTGACAAGCGCACTGGTGGAACACAATAGACTAGAAGGAGTAGAGACACCCACACACTGTTGCTGTCACAGTAAATTAGGTTTTCATGGACTATTGTATTTGTGGTGTGTGCATATATGGGTTCTATATATATAAGTGCATGTGGACAATGGACTTGAGCGCCTATGAGCGTGGTAATTAAAGTAGCTGCAGCACATCCAAGTGATTACATCTGTGTATATATGGGCTCTGTATTTATATGGACAAGTGGGTATGGACAATGGAATTACCTATGAGCCTGATAATTAACCACGCCCCCCAGGATTCTGCGATTCTGTGATCGCAAGATTTCTCGCGGAAAATTTTATGTCCCGTGGAAAACTCCTTGCACTACTGAAAAATAAAAACGGCATTAAATAATGCTGAATATTGCCCCAAATTTCCTGCTATTGTGTATCACCACCACTAGATGGTACATAGAATAAGCAACTACACAATATATGCTGTTTATTTTGCTGTATAATTATCACTTTGCAATAAATACCAACTTAAATCTACTTAAACGTGCGTTTTTTAATATTGCAGAAATTGCAATTTTACAATTGCGGAATTTAAAAAGTCCACTGCTGAATTTCAGATTTTGTACCATGGAATCCTGGGGGGCCTGATTAACACAGCTGCAGCACATCCAAGTAATTACACCTCCAGCAACGGCGATAGGCCGCTCCCAAGGTTTGTTGCAGGAGAAAAGGGGAACAGAGGAGCGGAGAAGGAGGACAGAGACGGAAACAAGAGACGCACCTCCAAGAAAGAGCCGGAGGAGTGGTACGAGAGAGACGCCGGCCGTCTTAATTACCGCGAGCCGAGTAGTCCATTAACGTTTTTTTACGTGTTTTTACTGATGCTGCCTCTCTAGACAATATAAGTCCTTTGACTTAGAAGAGTGTGTGGTTCCGGGCTTGTATCTACCACCTCAGATTGTACTAGTAAGAGAGGGTCTGTCTACATGGTTGGTGCTTTTAGGACTGTCATCGCCACCCATTCTCTAACTGCACTAGTAAGACAAGGGTTAGCGCCAAGGGGACTGCAGTAGGCTATAAAGAAGGACTTGTGTGATTTTAACTTATTTTGTACCTATTGTGGGCTTTTTATGCATAGAAAATGATTTTATTTAGCTGTTTACTTGACTGTGTTTTGGTTTTATCCTGGTTTTACTTTAATTCCTTTTTAAAGCCTACTTGGCTAAATCGTGCATGCTGTGGGTTTGTTAGGCTTTTATGTTTTGCTGTGGGTGTTTAAGCCAGTGTTTAACCTGCCATAGTATTGCTTCCCTGGGGTGTCCAACCATTTGTTTCTTTTACTTGTGAGGTATCCACCAGCTGCTATTGTGGGGTGACTGTTGTTTTAATTTTAAATAAACCTGTACTGTCTTGTTAAAACTTACCTCTGCCTCGTTGCACTGTGTGTCCTGGGAGGATCTAAAGAGGGTTTTCAGTAGCTTGGTACAAGACATTGTCACTTGCTCAATATCATTTCATGTTATGTTTCGGTCTGGGACCAAACTACCTGAAGAAGGTCCCAGGCCGAAACACTGCATTAAATTATATTGAACAAGTAGTGAAGTGTCTTGTATGTACTTATTATTTTGTTGTATTTATTTTATTGTATAATTATTTTTTTGTCTCTGGTCACTGGGTGCACCTGATAATAATAACTTTCTCTCAGAGCTTTCTCCCTCTTACACGAATAAGTAAAATGAGTCTAAGGTTCAGGAAAAAGAGAGAGCCATAATATCCATCAGAGCTAACAATCCATATGCAACAATATTCCTCACATACCGTCCGGTATAGAGATGATTGATCAATCCATGTGCACCCGCTCCCTCACTCTCATTCATAAATGACACTGTGCTCTCACTTCCACGGTGAGACCACTCAAGCTGTAACATTAACATGGTTCTGAATTTACAGCCCCTGGAATGTCCCTGGGAGTAAACCTTCTCCTTTTTACTTTTGATTATTGGCAAACTCTCAGCATTGATTTGTGAATGGGAGTCCATTAGTTGACTGCGGCGTCCTGAGTGGCACTATTTCACGGAGGATTCCAGAAGGGAG
>OMKL01138941.1:0-12306 GCA_900302295.1 Parasudis fraserbrunneri | reverse complement strand
TGGGGGGGTTTGATGGGTCAAACGCCCAGTGAGCAGGGGTGAGCAGGCTGTCTGTGATTGCATACACTCAGTGCCAACCACCGCGGTGAATGATGCTAATGTTCAGAGCAGCCATTGGTGCCAATGGCACGAACCTGGTGCTGGAGACAGGGCCCGGCGCGGTGAGCACAGAGCAAGTTCTGATGGGCAAGAAAAGAGAGGAGTTGTTAGTCCCAGCGGCTCATGGAGTCCATTTAGTGCGACTTTGGTTGACACCTCAGACCGAAAACAAGGTATAATGAACTTGGACAAGGAGAGATGCAAGGCTGGCGTCAGATGAATGGGAATCTGACATTAGAACTTATATGTCTCTGGAAGATTTCAATGATTACAGCGGACGTGGTCATCATTGAACATCATCATGTTATGTATCCTTTCCATTGACCTCTCCCACATTTATGAAATGTGTCTTTTAAAAGGTACAACAACTAAGATTTCTATTATTTGAAGTGAGGTCTGTGTAGACTCAACCATACCGTACTGGGAAGTCGGTGCTTCCGAGTTCCCACTCGGAAATTTCAACTGGAACACCCCCTGAAGTTGGGATTTCCATCTTGGAAACTCGGAGCAACATCACAACCCCGACTTCACAACTGGGGTGTGACATAATTCCCAGCTCCGAGGTAAATGGAACACGCCAATATTCCACAAAATGTGTGCATGGTTGAGTCTACACGATCCTCACTTCAAACAATCAAAATCTTAGTGTTTCTTAGTGCATGCTTAGGTGGTGCATATTTAAGTAGAAGTAACAACGTGACATACAAAAGTCAGACGCTCAGTTGCTGATATATCACAACAAAGTACTCAACCTCGACTGTCTTTAACTATGAATGAACACAACACTCTAGCTAGTTACATGATTCTTAGTCTGAAGTACTCAACTGACAATGTAACTACCACTCAAAAGAAAAGGCTTGTGTATTAAAATCTTGTAAGATGTGTATACATCTTTTCCACATGGTTTTATGGCTCATAATGGCAAAGATCTGAAACAGAATAGCTCAAACCTAGCTACTGTGGGGAAGACACAGAAGACTAGTTTGAGTCTGGGCACCTTTGTGACAATGAAAAACCTCAGACCGTGAGTCACTGCTTCCTGCAGCCCTGAAAACATAATACTAATGCTGAGCTTAATGAGATGTGGCATGTCACCAATCAAGGCTGTCTGGTCCACTACAGGCAATGTACTGGGTCGTCTAAGTAGCCTGAATAGTACGAGATAGCCAGAGGCCATTCCTGATGGATGGTATAAATGGTAAATTTGGTATGTATCTTCCCATGTTAAAGGGGAACAAAACCCCTAAATCAACTTAAGACATATCTGTGGTCACTCTGGTGTCTATTGTAATAGAGAATGTCGTTATTATTCAGACCGCTATCATTTTGACAAGACGTATGAAAAAGAAAACAAAAAAGATCCTATGTTCATTTCAGGAGTATGTGCTTTTGGAGCTTGACTCAAGTGCCATTGAGTGTCTCCTCTACTGTGGAACTGAATATATAGGGTTTCTCTCCAACATCATCACAGAGATGTGTGTGCAACCAGGGGGCAGAAAGCTAAGGTGAACATCGGATAAACAAATACAAAGATTTGCCGTGCAGTAAATTGCACAAATGTATTTGTGGTCAGGAACAGATCAGGGGTCAGGTAACCACTCATAATCGCAGATATCTAATTATTGAGCCAATTGGCAGAGTCTGAACTACTAAGGTTTCCAGTTAAAATGAAGTGTACATCTCCTTCAATGCATTCCTCTTAAAGTCACAAACTGCGCTGCATTTTCCAACATTATTCATGTATTAACAACATTGAAACAAATGAAACAAAAAAGAAAGAAAGAAAATATTGCTCACACTGCTCACAGTCCTCCCTTAGCTCTGACTGCACATGCCCCTTCTACAGCACTAATGGTAAAGTAGTAACTCGTCTTTAGGAGAACCTGGACAGGACGATTCACTGAAAGTGCACCCTCTGTGTTTTCAGACATAGATGTGGGAGGTGTATTTATTTATCTATTTTTAACCACAGTACCTGGACTTGAATTCCATCCATAAGACAACTTTGTATCCCACATTGTGTATGTGAGTACTTGAGCACCCCACACCCTAAAATCCCTCTTTGGGATTAAGTTGTGAAAGAAACTGAGATATTAACTCCTACCCTCCACCACATGCACACATATAGATAGATAGATAGATAGATAGATAGATAGATAGATAGATAGATAGATAGATAAGACAGATAGATAGTAGATAGACTTTCTGAAACATAAATTTACTGTTTAGGTTTTTCCTTTAAGTTTTCCTGTTTTCCTTTAAGTTTAGTTAATACTGTCCTCACATTTGGGTCACCGTCAGTGCGTGTATTGCCACACAACAGCACACGTTCACAGCAGAGCGTCGGCGTTTGGCTGTTTTGATTGACTCACCTTCAGGTCGGTACTGGGCGATGATGGTGACCATCTGTCCGGCCCCTTTCAGCGCTGCCGCCGCCTGCTCATGGGTGGCTCCTCGCAGGTCGATGCCATTCACCTGTTCAGACAAAAGGGCTATTGTTGAGGAATCTTTTTATGGCATTTCTGCTTCATGGGACAATAGACAGTGGAAAGTGACAGGGAAGATGGTAGAGAGATATTAGGGAATGACCTGCAACATAAAATAAAAGCTGGATTTGAACCCACAACGTCGCAAATACATGGTACAGTATGTATATTAGGACGGTAAGACGTTACTTGATACTGTGCAGATTTCTAAGCACAATGTCGCCAGCCATGTCCAATGCTCATGATTAGTCTGTCTACAGTGGGAAAGACAGTGAGAGAGAAACATCCCCCTGATGTGACATTTTGTGGGAAGGTTTAGGTAGTCAAAGTCTTAATTTCACCAGTAAGGTCCAAATCAGCTGTCATACACAAATATAGAATAGTTGCAGTTGAAAAATACATGTGTGCTTCTCTTTTCCCTCAAAAGTCCCAATCTCATTTGGTACTTAATAATAAGGTAAATAAATCTTAAACTTTAGGCTGCTGATCCAACAAGCATCCCACACAAAAAAATAACAAAATCTCAACATTTTATGCAAAGGGTAAGACAGGTCAACTTATAAATTATGTGGGCACCGTTAACATCAGGCAATAAAGAATTCACATATTTAGAACCTCAAATGTAAATTGAATTGAACTGGAGGCTTGGGTGACCAGATGGAGTGAATTTAACCTCATGTCCACTAATATATATTAGATTAAGGGGATGTTTCACTGATTATCTCTGACACTGTGTTAGCCAAACACCCTCCTTAAAATCTAGCGTAGCATACAGGTGGAAAGAGGCCCCAGTGAGCGCAATGGCCACACACTATCTCACCAACAGTGTAAAAGCAAACAAAGGTGTTCCATTACATCATCACCACAGACATCTTGGTAAGCAAACAACAGGTGAACATAATCAAAGTACATGACAACCATAGCCAATGACCTTCATTTTGTCAGTAAGCCATTTTGGTTGGAAATGCATAATATGTCACGGGAATACTATGAGTGTGAAGCATGTTCGATGAGGATGAACTTAGCAAAGGTACCAAAGAGGGAGAGGAAATTGCGTGTGCCTAATAGGAGGGGAAACAGAGAACAAGTTATTCTTAGACTTCAAAACCAGGTCAGTGCTAGAATGTTCAACTGCCTGCTCTCATCACGGCACCGTCAGGGCGGTACGACTCAGGTGCTGATTGGACCGAAATAAACGGGCTGACGGTGACACATTGATTCAACAACAATCTGCTGGCCATAGCATATCACGAGGCTATAATGAAATGAGACAGTTTAATCTGTTGTACAATGTGGGTGGCCACTATTAAAATTAATTATGATTAGGGGGAGTGATCACTACGTCTGATGTACTGTCCACTCTGCTGTCTGTTTATGAGTCCTGCTCTGTCGTAAGGGATTATACATGAACACCCCCCCCCCCCCACACTTGTTTGTTTCTTTGTTTTCATGCACTCAGAACGTAACATATTCAGGCTCATATTTGACTCAAGGGTTGTGAAAAGGCACTTAAAGATGACTAATGTTTGCTGTCATTTCAAAGATGACACATCAGTTGGACCCTCCAGTAGAATACAAAGCTATTTTGTGAACCTTATTTCTTGTAAATCTATTAACACAGAATGGTTTCAATTAAAATAGTTTCTTTGGAATTTAGAATAACAAAATCAAAGAATATACTTTTCCCACTCATTACATTGTATTTCTGACCCAGTTTAACAAGTAACAGTCTGGCCCCTTAAAACAAAACATGAAGGGCTCTATTTTCATGCCAAGGCTGGTTCAGGTGCAGGTGTATTGGCAATTTGGTTGGGCGCAAGGCAAAATTCTTTCCACTTGCGCCTGCTTGGTAATTTTGTGGCTCAACATGAACCCGCCTGCGCTGAGATGAGTGGTGAGGCACAGCTGGGGATGTGTTAATAAAAATCCACTGGAGCAGACAGGCTTTACAATGTACTACTACAATCAGCAGAGAACAGCAGGGTACACTTGGAAGCAGCCCAAGACCACCTGAAACAGGTGGGCCAGGGTGTGGTAGTTTGGTGCGGACGAGCGTTCGATTGGGATGTTCTCACCTCCCCAGCTGAACCAAAGAATGAAAAAAACCAGACAGTAACTGTTGGATTTATATACTGTAGGTCGATTCAATATAAAATAAAGTAATTCTTCACCTTTATGTTAATCAGTTGCAAGCCAAGAACAGCCACTCCATTACATGACTAAGTGAGACTTGGAAAAAAACCCAGCAAACTCAAAATGTTTGTAGGATGGGACTAGAAGAACTATTTGTTTATTTGAAACTATAATGCAGCTGTGATTCATCAACAATGGCAACAAAATGCAAAGGAAATCACAGAAATGTTGCTTTAGGGGAAACTAAGAGGCATGAATAAACCTGTGGCCTGCTGCCAGGCTACTGAGTATTTTACACTATACATTTAATGTATGCTTTATACAAGAACTGACCATTTAAACCTAAGGTTATGATGCATGACTTGATTAAATACAAGAATCCCACTAAATTCCTTATAAAAAGCTTTCTATACAGGTGTGTATCATGCAAGCAGCCACTGTAAACTAACCGATAAGATCTGGTCTCCTCTCCGCAGCTCCCCACTCAGGTCGGCAGGCCCTCCCGCCAGGATGAAGGAGACAAAAATGCCCTCGCCGTCCTCGCCGCCCACGATGTTGAAGCCCAGGCCCGTGGAGCCCTTGTGGAGGACAATCTTCCTGGGTTCCCTGTACAGACAGTTCAGATAGTACATCAGCTCCGGGGAGTCGGTGGGTCCCAGCATCTTCGCGGCTTGGAGAAGGCGCAGGTACGAGGTGAACAACACAGACACACGCGCACACGAGCCTCTGTGTTGCTCGGCGCAGGCAGAGCACAGAGATGGCTGGAGGCCACAGGGGGATTGTGTTCTACTTAGGATCACTTGTCCCAATTCTCATGGAAAAGGAGCCTTGTCTCACACTCGCATGCACAGGCACATACAGTACACGCACTGATGCACATGCACGCGCACTCACACACACGTACACTCGCACACTCACTAACACACACACACACACACACACAGTGGCATGGAATGTGTGTGCTCGTATATGCATGCATTTGAACACAGCCACAGACGAGACACACATACACACTGCCACAGGCTCCCAGTGGGTAGAACGCAGACAGAATGTAGACTACTGTACTACTTGTTCTGTTAATCGCAAGGATTACAAGTGCATTGCCATCATGCTCAAAAGGAAGCAACTCAGTCAAATTCATTCATTTTAGTGGGAAGAATACAGTACACTACCCACCCCAATAAGAAAAATGTATCTCTAACAAGAAGAACACTACCCTATACAGTACACTACCCCTCAGAAAGATCAACCTATCGTACAAGTAAATTACAATATATATATACATTTTATAACAAATTGTTTATGAATAAAATGAATAAATCATGGGCTAATATAGACAAATATAATTAAGCAGCAACGCACGAAAGGGAGAGCTATACTGTGAGATTTTGGCACTGCTGTGATGCGGTTGCAGGCAAGAAGCTAGACCATCACAGCAGTGCCAAAATCACAGTGTAGCACGACCTTGAGTGTGTTATCGCTGCTATACCACCGTTTTATCGACAATTTTATTACTGTAATAACAAACACTTATTTTGTTGTTTTGCTGTTGTAGCATGGAAGTGTAGCAGTAAACAAAAGGTGTTGCTAGGTTACCAGTGCAATATCAGGAGATTTTGCCAGCCACTGGAACGTTGCTCAGTCAATCACAATGCGAGATTTGAACTAACTGCAGTATAATAAGGAGTTATTTGTGAATTGTGAAAATAGTCTATAATAGATATCTCATAATAAAGATGGATGTTGTGGGACAAGCACGTTTGTCATCATCTACTGTAGCCTTGGCATTAGATTGCCATCTGCTGGTGAACACGTGAACTACAGGTGTATGGTGATGGCTCCATGAAATAAGGCCTCATCATCATCAGCCCATGCAGGCAGTCGAGATCCAACGAGGGGGCATGTAGACTGATGTTCTGTGACTGCATGGTTAGTGACATAGTGGATGAGAAGTTGTCAAGTAGCCCATGTTTGTCTACCCCTGGGTTGGTAGCAATCAGCCAGTGATCATAAGATCTCTTGACACATTGACAATTTTACACAGTGGAGAGAGTGAGTGAATGATTACTGAATGCTTAGCACTGCTGCTTCCCAGTACCCAAGAAACAGAAAGTTGACCACTTCTTTCTGCAAGGGCTGGTCCTGGACATGCTAATGTCACTACCCATGCAATCACAGGACAATAAATTAAAGGGATTAGAATTACCCTTATTGGTAAGCTACGTCCTTACATCTCAATGTTGTTAGAATGGAATTTTGGAACCTATTTAACTCGATCTAATGATTGGCTAGTTCTTAAGATCCCCTGAGCTTGCTCTGAACTTGGAAAATCTGCATTTTTCCTTTGATGCCCCTAGCTCGTGGAATGTCCTCCAACATACTCTAAAGCTTGAGATTCTTCCCTCTTATGCTGAGCTTCATGTTGTATGATGTTTTTGTGTTGTTTTTTTTATACCTGCTGTTATTTATGATCTGATTTATGTAAGCTCATCGTCACTGGAAATGAGGGAAACCTCAGTGTATTAACTTTTTAATTAAATATTCTCATTTCCATGCTATAGGTTAAACAGTGCTGTAGAAACCTATTTTAATTAAATTCAGTCTTTCCAAATTCTTCAAGATACTCTTAAATGCAGAGAACTAGTTGTTTTAACTTCAATTGTTTTTTATTGTAAAGCATATCATACTATATCGCATATCATATCAAATCATATCCTAATATATCACATATCATATCATATCATGAGAGAAACTAAAATGTAGCCAGAGGTCAGAGAAAATGAGGACTGTAGGTCCATAGGGAGCACTATAATAAGCAATCTAACTAAAAACCCTTTTTCTGACAATCTATTTTGAGCTTAAGTCCTTTGCTTGCCAAATGATAATTGTTTTATATAGGGAACAACATTTTAATGAGACCTGTAATGTCCGCCATGGATGGATGTTTTGTCGTCTTAAATATGAATAAATTAAGAAATTGGCTTAAAAGCAACTCTTAGTCCAAAGTACACCAAACTGTCACATAAAAGAAGAATCTTTCCCATGTTTGAGAAATAAAAGGTTCATCAAAATATGGCTAAATATGTAGTACTGTATGTGCAGTGAAGTAGCAAAACGCTTCTCTACATTTTGTCTTGGTGCTGTGTCAGTAGGAGAGAAATATCAACATTGTAGAGCATGAACAAAAAAAACCATCCAGAGAGCATTTGTCGTTCTTCAACCAATCACAATCTAGGGCAGCATTAAAAAACTTGGCCAAGATTGTAGAAATGGCAACAGGATGGGAGAAAACTTTTGCTATTACCCTGTGAAACAGCTAATTAGATATGACATCTCCAAATGAAAAAAAGAAAGGAAAAAACAAACTATTTTCTACCGATGTACACCCCCATTTGTTATCATTGGGGGTGTAGTTCGGTAGAAAATAGTTCCTAGATGAAACTGCTCACAAGAAAGTCTGTGGATTATTTCGAGTAACTGGGTCATGATTTCGTGAAAGAGACATTGGAGACATTTTTACTCGGCAAATCACACCAAAACTATCTGGATGGATAGCTAGCACTACAGGTAAGGGGGGGAAATATGTTTTTTTTTAATTTTTAATTTTTAATTTTTTTAATTTTGGGTGATCTCTCCCTTTAAAGGTAGAACCTGTACTGTTGTCAAACAGCGACCTCTAGGCAAAAGATGGCAACATGGTAACGTGCTTTGTTCACAGTTTTGTTTTTTGTCTGATGTGTGGATTGAATTTCAGTGGGTATAGGGGAGGGGTTGCTTCTGCTGGCCACACCTCAGGCTCTACCAAGAGAGGTCTGGAGAAATTCACACTCACAGTATAATAAGTTACTAAACTCCAACCCACACATCAGACCAAAACAAAAAAGTAAACAAAGCACAATACCAAGCGGGGTCTTTTGCCTTGAGGTCACTGTTTGACAGCATTACGGATTCTACCTTTAGGGCTGAGATTTCTGCTACATGTTAGCTTGCTAGCTGGCTAACCCATGAGCAAGAGCATCCTCTCTTAATCCCATCTACTGGCCTTACTGGAATGCTCTCAGTCTCAGTGCTGAGTGATTCAGCAAGTGCTGCTGATCAATATCCATCAGCGGTACATTTGTCGACATTCTCACAGGCTCAGATGAGCAACTTGTCTGTTAGACAATAACCCATATCTGTATCACAAGACTATTGATATGCACATCCCGAGCTGTGCAAGCAGAAATCTCCACAGGAGGGAGAACTGGATGCCCTTTTCAATGTTGCCTGGTTTTGTATGGTCAGTATAGCCATTTTCAGGCCAGCGGTCGATAGACTGAGGGGAAGGACGCCTCCACCCATAAGAGGAAACTTTAAAAGCTAACTAATAATTTTGCCATTATCGGTATGTTAGGTGAATGCATTCCTCCAGTGCATAGACTTTCATTTTGTGCCCCTTTAATTCAACTGAATGTATAACAACCAATCACATGTTGACATGCAAACATTACCGAGGGCCAACACGATGGAGAATGTGGTATTTATATGCTGGTGATTATATATATGTTTTTAATTATCGTTTAATTTATCGTTACTGAGGTAAATGTGATTATAACGTGACATGGATTTCAGGTCATACCGCCCAGCCCTACTATACAGTGTCAAATTATTTTATGTTGTTTGCATACATTCCATTGCACATTCATTGTAAATTTTTGGTTGACCGTGGATTCCCAGGTCAACAGCCAGAGAAGATCAATCAGCCATACAATGAAAACTAAAAAGACCTGTTCCCTAAGTACATTTGCATTGCCAGCGGTGGACAAAGTTAACATGGTTTGATTCCTTTCTGCTCCATGTAAACTGGCTCCTCACAACTTTTTGGAATGTTCTCTTGTAATTCTGTCATTGAATTCTACAACTCCATAACTTAATGGCCAGTAGCCATTGTTACATCATCATAAGAATGTTCAGTTCCCAAAATTCCATCTCCCATGTGAGATTGCACATCTGAAAGGGTTAATAATATAACAACAAAATGACCATTACATCAATCTATAACATAAGACATCACATTAGATTCCAAAAGCACTCAGACATTCACAGTAATTTCTGAAGTACTGCTAAAAGAAAATATCACAGTAGATGAGAAGATGTTCGACTTTAATTCATTAAAGCACCGTCACTTAAGTTAGGAAGTTAGCTGCCTGGCATAACTCTCTCAACCGTGATGCCAAGGCAATGAGTTTAAATGAGGTTGCTTATTTAATTTAACACCACATCTCATTTCAAGCTCAGATAGGCTGCACGAACAGAAAAGTTCAGCTGGTGAATGACTCAGTAAATAATACAGTTATCAATACAGGCCAATAGACTCAAAATTACACTGCTTTTTGGTGCAACTCAGTTCACACAGCTGTGATTGTATATAGGGGTCAGTCTTTGTAGATTATTCACCAAATCATGGAGCATGCCCTAAACCTATTCATCAGTGATTTCATTCTTATTTCACTGGAGACTAAAGCAGATCAGACTACACAAATTCAGCCCGTGTTTCACACGATTTTGTCATGGCTGACAAATTCCCAGCATTGTGGCCGAATAGGAACTTCGGGGATAACGGCTGGGTTTAACCTGTGTAGTGTGACATGCTTTAAGAACAGCAGTGTGCCCTACAACACTTAGATGAAAAGTTTAGCATGTCAGAATTCTTTGTCTTTGTGATTAAGGTTCAAGAGTATGGTAAGGGTAAGGTCCAAATATCATAGCATTTTCCACAAGCTATCCACATCATTGCACTTATTAAGTTAGTAAGCTACATCAAAGCAAAACACAACACGGATTTCCTGCAATTTACAATTAGAGCATAGATAGTATCAATGAGTATCAATGAAAATATAGCTAATGTACAGTAGCTAGAAATCCTAGGACAAGCTAGGGCATTTTGCAACACCTGGCTGCATTAGCCATCCATCTATCCAGCATATGAACCATCCATCTATCCAGTATATTAACCATCCATCTATCCAGCATATTAACCATCCATCTAGCCAGCATATTAACCATCCATCTAGCCAGCATATTCCTGGCTGATGTAATGCCCACCCTAGAAAAAAAAGAAGGGTATATTTATGTATATTTTCTGAAAGTATACTTTGTATACTAAGTTATGTTAAATTGAAACCACTTAAGTCATATTTGTGTTATAGGTTGTACTTCAGATGTGCTTAAATATATTGAAATTACACTTCTGATGCAATTTCACTAAAGTGCAACTTAAGTTTGGTAAGCATCTCAGTTAAGTGTATTTAGATTACAATTACAGCATATTAATGACTATTATACTAATAGTGCTTTGAGTTAATACATGAAAGCACATATAAAGTACCAAAATATACATTGCAAGTATACTCTCAGAAAAGTACATATGGGTAAAAATATACAGTATGGGAAAATATACACATTTTTGACTTGGGCATGCAATCGATGATTATGATTAGAACTCTATAAACACATGAACACATGAGAAGCAGAGGATATTAGATGGCATATCAGATATATCAGATTACGTGAGGACAAATGCACCACATTTCCCATGGTCCCCAGGAAATGAATAGCAAAAAAATCTATGTAGGCTGTTGAGTGGAAAATTAACCCTGGTCAAACGATGCAACAGACAGGAAATTCAATTAATCGCCACAAATGCTAACTTCAGCTGGTTCTCTGTCAAGTTCCTCCTCCCAGCACTAAGCGTTGTCATCTGCTACAGTCCAGTAACTCTGTCTAATGAACTTCAAACTCCATACAGACTACTCACAGTTATGCAGATAGCTTAAGATCCAAACCTTCTCTCAAAGATCCTAATAATCCTCAGAATGGTGATCATCCAATGATGGTTGGTAGATTGTAATGCCTTACAACTGGGGTGACCTGCTCAAGGAGGAGTATTGTTAGATGACATATTTATGTTTTTGTTATTCATAATGCAAGATCAAATCATCCTACATACTGTATCTCCTCATTTCATGACAGCATGATTTGGACAAATTGGTGAATTGATCTGAAGTGGAGATCTTTAACTAGGCTATATTAACTGTAAAGTTATATTTGAATGAAGACTAATTAATCACATCTGTGCCTATGTAATTAAAGAATGCTGCCATAAAAACCTATTCCAAAATGTGTCTATAAAAGGTATTACATTTTGTATTACATTTTTATGATACCTAAATCTTTATATTTTATGCAAGTCATACTCCTTGGGACACCATCTATGAAGGTTTGAATCTTCAGAAATCTGCCCAATTTCGAGCAGTTTATGTATTTAAAGTAGGAGGGTAAGATTTCTAGCTTCGTGCTGGAAAGGAACTCCTTTATTGAGACCCAGACAAAATCAGCATTAGTGGTGTTCTCCGCCTTTTGGCTGGTGCCGTCTTTTCACAAATGTAGTCTTTTGCCATAACCGACACCTTCCGTGTACAGCGAGAGAGACAAAGCTGGATAAAACCTGCAATGCCTTGACCTAAGGATAAGGTTAGGAGACTCCTACTGAATCTCAGCCCTGCAGGGAGAGAAGGAATGCAATGCAGAGAGAGGCATGCAGGCTTGG
>OMKL01138940.1:0-12914 GCA_900302295.1 Parasudis fraserbrunneri | reverse complement strand
GACTAGGACCAACTTTTAGTGTTAGGAAACTTTTGTGAATACAAGGCCTGTCCCACAGGCAGAATCGGCGCTCAGGAGGAGAAAACGCAGAAGCTCTGGGAGAAGTGAGTCAGGACCTACCCACACTGGTTTCATATGGCCCACTTAACCATATCCTACATTATTGGTGTAATGTCACAAGGCGGCAATACTACCACAATGTGTTACAGAGGCAGGATCAGGGGGTGGGCCAAAGAGATTAAAGCTAGAGTGTGCATTCCCTATCTACATAGTACAGCCAAAGTGTTCCCACTGCTACTGCGCCATTAGAGGCAAGTTCAGAAAACTCCACCTGTTTTCTACCCAGAACTACTTCTACTTCTTCCTCATTTGAGATTCAGTGGTGGTTGGAACACTTGATTTTTCCACCTTACTGCCACTTAGTGGAAAGAGTGATGGGGATCAGTACTTTACTTTATAAATCAAAGCCTCTAGGTGGCGTTATACACATCGATCAATTTCCCCTTGACACACTGTAGAAGAAGATCATCAGACTCAAATGGTGCGGGGCCATGAGGGATATGACTTTTCAGAAGTGTGCACTCTGTACATCTCTATTCATAGTTTTCGCATGATGTCACATCCTCGTAGGACCACCCACCTGAAGGGCAAAACAAGGCTTTCTCCCGCTGCCCGGCAGGTAATTTTTACTAGGTTTATTGAGCCAAAATGCTGGATAGTTGTTGTTCAATCAGATGCATAATGGTTAGGGTTTGTAATACTATGTTAGAACGCTGTTTTGCCCTCCAGGTCTCCGTGCCTGTCACGTGACTGAAAACTAGGAATGGGGTGGGCAGACACCTTGAGATTATTTGCATTTACCACTACTTGTTGTGTGTACCGACAACCACCAGGAGGCACTCCATCTAGCACTCCATCGCTCGTTTCATCAGATAAGTCTCAGTGTGGGTAGGGTAGAGATGCAGTGGGGAAAAGGGTGCTGGTCCTGTCAAATGCACCATGGAGAGCAGCCAGTCTCCCGCCTAAAGAAGGGTCATAACATGACCGCAAAATGCCTCAACCACATTTTCTTGCTCCATAGCCCCAAAGATCACTCATAAAAGAGAGAGAAAATGATCAGAAGCTTTTGTTTGGACAATGAAAGAAGAGTGCTATGATGCTGTCTGTGGTGCTGAATTAGGTTTGGTGTGCAGGTCTTGGTTCTATTCTCCCCAGTTAGTCAACCAAAATAAAACTTGATTGTATAGTTTGCAACGGTATTCTTAATTTTTAGTACCCCATATAGACATTTTACTGTTTTATATTAATATGAAATGAATAACAAAGCTAACAACTTTGTTCGCATCATAAAAATACAGTTCGATGGTGTGGTCATCTACAGCTCTACTCTGCCCTAGAGAGAGGCAAAGTCCCTCCTCTTCCACTGTCCTCCAGGGGACCATATTTCGGAAGAAAAAAAAATGTAAGGTAGTCAACGGCAAGGGACAAATAATTTTTTTATCCCATTTGAATTGTGCCATGAATTACACATATGATGTTTGTCAATTTTAAAAGATCATTTTGCCAGTCAAGAGAGTTGACTGACTCGCAACATTGGCTAACATTATTGATAGCTTTTGATGCTATAACACAACGTTAGCTAGCTGACATTTACATTTTAAATTGACAAACATCATATGTGTGTTTCATGGCACAATTCAAATGGGATAAAAAGATTATTTGTCAATCGCCGTACATATTTTTTCGGAAATAAGGTCCCATGGGGGACAGCGAAAGGGGAGGGACTTCGCCTCTCTATATAGAAATGCAACTGAACATTAGCTAACCGAGAACAATAGCAGCCATTTCCCGCGTCATTAGCTTGAGTAAATATACTATCCAACAAGTGGCTCGTGGTGCGGTTAGCTAGCA
Source organism: Parasudis fraserbrunneri (assembly GCA_900302295.1). Taxonomy (NCBI): domain Eukaryota; kingdom Metazoa; phylum Chordata; class Actinopteri; order Aulopiformes; family Chlorophthalmidae; genus Parasudis; species Parasudis fraserbrunneri. Next base: position 11,003 of record OMKL01138940.1, on the reverse strand, counting down.
TGCAACATTCTATTTCATATCTATTGTGACATTTAACAAAAGAAACATTGCAGAAAGTAGTACAGCATGGAAACATTTTGTGCATACGATGCATCTAGAAAGGACGCACAGCTGTTGCCCAAGCGGTAGTACCCACGTGCATTTAGCTTCTCACGTTGTAGCCCCTGCCCAGCACCACTATGGGGTTTTTTCTGCTCACCCGGCCATCTCCGTCAGTTGTCGTCGTCCGTTGCCGTGTTCTTAAGGTTTATCCGTGGTCGATTACCTTGCTGTTAAATTACTACCATCTTTTTTATTGTTGTGGAGTTGGTCTGGTTTTGTGCGACGGTCTAGTTTTCACACAATATTAACTTCTGTGGCTGCTTATCCTTGTCTTCTGGTGATGTTGGACCTACGTACAGGCACGTGGGGAGGCTCGCCATCACCGAGCTTTCACTTTGAAACGTCCGGCCCTCCCAAACATGCCTGTGCATAGGTTCAGTGTCACCAGGATATAAGGATAAGCAGCCACAGAAGTTAATAGTCGCTGAGGGGAATAATGCTGCACGTCAAATGTCTGCTAATATTAAGTACAAAGTCACACAAACAACTCCATCTGTTGTGATGCCATAATTAGGCTACACTCGAATGACAGACGAGTCAAAAGTAGTTACACAACAAGATAAAAACAAAGATAAAAAAAAAAACTAAGAAAATCAGCTAAAACAGTTACACATTGATACACAGTGGTTTGCGATCATGGTTTTGAACTGTGCATAGGTTGGAAGGGTATGTGTTGAAAGTCGTTCCATGAGTCAGGAGCACTAAAGGAAAAGGCAGACTTTCCCAGATCAGACCATGCTTGGGGGACCATTTGAGAGAGTTGGATAGGGTCCAAAGTTCCAATCCAGCATCTTTGTGATGTAAGGTGGTAGCTTACCGATAAGGGCTTTGTAAATAAACAAATACCAATGTTTATTGCGCCTCTCTGCAAGAGAAAGCCAACCAACCTTATTATACAGGAAACAATGATGAGTATCATAGCTATCGCCTGTAATTAATCTGAGGGCAGAGTGATGGACAGAGTCTAAGCGGGTTTAAGAATGGAAGCAGCAGCATGCCTATAAATTACACCACCACAGAAAACTGCTTCAACAATCCTCTTCCTACTAATCTGGTTCTGTTTCTGTACAAGAAGTCAATTTTAGATTAGCAATATGGTATTTAAATGTACATTTCTCATCAAGCCAGATGCCAAGATATTTATACTCCATAACTCTCTCAATATTAGATCCACTTGCAGCGGTTATATGCAGATTATTGTGATCAATATCTCTGGCCCTAGAAAATGGCATGAATTTTGTTTTCATTAAGTATCAATTTAAGTTTAATAAGTGCATCTTGTAATTAAAGGAATATAATATGTTGTATATAATCAGATATACAATACACAATAGTGTCATCAGCTTAAAGATGGACTTACGGCCACTTAATGAGGAGACAATATCATTAATATAAATGGTAAAAAGGACAGGACCCAAAATTGACCCCTACGCAAAACACCTTTTGATACCGGCAAGAACCCAGGTTGGACACTCCCCGACTTCACACACTGAAGTCTCTTGAACAAATAATTCTGAAACCAGTTACATGCATTTCCATCTGGGCCAATACTGCATAATCTTCTCAAGAGCAAAGAATGATCAACTGTATCAAATGCTTTTGACAGGTATTATATATAGCAGAAACGATATTATTTGTAAGTAAAGTAATGGCTGAAATAGTGCTGTGATTAGTTCTAAATCCAGATTGGCACTGAGATAATATGGAATGACTTTGAGAGAAATGCCTTGAGTTGATTATTTACCAGTGATTCCAGGATTTTCGCTAAACAGGATAGTTTGGAAATTGGGTGATAATTGAAGTCACTTCTATCTCCACCTTTGTGCAGTGGAACCACATGAGCTATCTTCCAGGCACTAGGAACTATTCCTATTAAAAAAGATAACATAGTGTGATATTTGTTTTGTTATGAATGGAGCGGCTAGCTTGAGAACAAAAGGGTCCAGTTTATCCTCCAGTTGATCCTCTCCAGTGGATTTCCTGTCTCCGAAGGATTACAATGCTTCAAAAACAACACTAGGCAAGAAAGGCTGAAAAGTAAACGGAGAAATATGGCACATGGAGTAATCATCATCATCAGGAAGAGGAGAATATATCTTTTTCAAATTCTCAACATCAACCAGGTGGCCAGCTGCTACAAAATACTTATTAAAGGCCAAACAAATCTCCTCTTGCTCACATACTAAACATTCTTAAAATTTAAAGGTCCCATATTATGAAAAACTCACTTTTTCAGTGCTTGTGCACATACATTTATACTTTATGTGTTTATTTTGATGGGACATTGCATATTGATGAACACACATGAAACATGAAATTAATCTGTACATAGTGTAAATATGCCGGAGTTAGCTAGGAGCTAGTTTTCATCTGTTGTCCCCAACGATTTGGGTCTCTGATGGGCCTACTAACACACAAACTGTGAAATAAGACAACCCAGTCAGATCTTTCTGGGCTGCCTTGGTCAGAAAACATGTGATTCAACAGGCCATTCAGATGTGCCTCCCCCTCTTACGTAAAGTGGGGACTCCTCGTACTTGACTAGTGTGTGCATGTGACAAAGGTGCGTTCACTAAAATATGTTCCTGATAACATTTTAGGTAAGAAATAGGATATGCAATTGCTGGATCTTAACTCATATTTGGTCTGCAAAGCCTTGTTTGACAGTTCGATCTTAATGTCGTGAGCCAGGCGTGCGCCGTGGTTCCAGAGTGGACGTGCACAAGATAGCGGCTTACTCGTAAACTTTCTCTTTTTCTACCTAAACGGTTCACTAAAATATGTTTCTGACAGGATTCTAGGCAAGAAATAGGATATGCAATTGCTGGATCTTAATTAATGTTTGATCTGCAGCGCCTAGTTTGACAGTTTGATCTGAATTTCGTGAGCCAGGCACGCGCCATAGTTCCTGGGTCGTGCGTGTGTCATGCATACAGAAACAGCCTGTCAAGGACAGGACTGAAACAGAGGAGTATAGGGGTATGCTAGGATGCATAATCTGAGTGGTATTTTCAGCTAGAAACTTCAAAGACATGTTTTGGGGACCTCAGAGGAGTATAAAATGGGACCTTTAACATGAGTGGGTAGACCGGTAGAGGCTGAGTTTACAGCCCTCCAAAACTGTCCTGGATGTGAATAAGAGCTAGTAATTAAATTTAGGTCAAATCTGATTTGGCCCTCCTCACAGACGATGTGCATTTATTCCTAAATTGTCTAAAAGTGAGCCAATGAGATGGATCCCCAGAGCTTCTAGTCAGAGCCCAGGCTTTGTTTCTTTCCTTAAAAAGGGCTGATAGTTCAGATGAAAACCAAGGGTTTGATCTGTCTCTTATTCTGTATTTCTTATGAGGAGCATGCTTCTTAACAAATGAGATCAAGGTCTTTGTGAAATATTCCAATGATAATTCTACATCTGGGATTTCACAAGTTTAATGAATATCACAGTGAAGAAGGTCATATGAAAAACCCTGCTAATTAAAGTTATGTAGGTTTCTTCTTACAACAACATGAGATTTTGCTTTCTTCAAAAGAGCACTAGCTATAATACAAACTATTGGGCCGTGATCACTTATCCCAAGATCAAAAACCCCACAAGTACTAATTTTATCCCTTCTATCCCTAGACAAGATACAATCTATCAAAGTTGATTTTGAAGTTTAAATTAGGCCTGGCAGGATCAATAATTAATTGAGTGAGATTAAGATCACTACACACCTCCTTCAGATAATCAGTCATATTGGTCAGCCAGTTCAAGTTAAAGTCACCCAGAATTATAATTTTCAAATTATCTATGGCATCAGGCTTAGCTGAAAGAGGCCTATATATGCCCACAACAACAAAATAATTATTAGACCCCAAGTCAAATTTCAAAGCAATGAATTCAAAATATTTGGGCATGCTTACTGCATTCAGAACTATGACAGAAAAACCTGATTTAACATATATGGCTACTCCACCTCCCCTTCCATTCTATTCTGTACGTTATATTCATGTATATATATGTGTATATATATATATATATATTCATTCATTCTATATCAGAAGCACTGTCAGGTTTTTTAAGCCAGGATTCAGTTGGAACCAAAATATCTGGGTCTGCCTGAGAAACCAGAGTTTTTAAATGATCCAGCTTTTGGTGCTAAAGCAGACCTTGGATATTTAAGTGTATGAACCCCAGACCTTTCCTTTCTTTAAAAGTGTGTGGATTGCTTAAATGGGTTTGGATGGATTCTGTCTGTGGCGTCAGAGAGATAGAGGACTGTATGGTAACTGCTATTAAGTTAGATGGAACTACAGTGCTTAAAGAATATTGATTTTTTTGGAGATCCAAGTGGTATACTATACATATGACTATCATATGGAACAGAAAATGAATTGACCGATACAGTGAAAACTGGGCCTTGGGATGGGTGGGATAGGGGATTGATATGTATATCTGGGAATGGGAGTGTGTAGTTATTGTGTCCTATCCTCCCTACTGGTCACTAGGCCTGCCAGCTGTAAGTAATGTTTGTGGTTAATAGTCCTGTTCCCCTTGCGGTTATGATGGAGATTATCCCTCTTATATAGACACCCCCCCCCTGTGATAGCGGTATGAAGACTGTATGAATGGAATGTTATGGGTGTAGTATTCACCACAGAGAATCGGTAAGGATTGAGGGAGACAGGATGAGGTAACTTGATGACTTGGCTTCACTCTTCCTTTAATGCACGATACAGCACAATATGGCAGCACACATCAACTCTGATGTCTGTCTGTTCATACTGGTGTGTGTGTGTGTGTGTGTGGTCTAAATGAGAACAAAGGGAAATAAAAGTAAATAAATATAAGTGTAACATGGAGTACTCTTTGTCCTCACTGCCGAGTTAGCCTACCTGCTGAAAGAGTGTTAAGCACATCTGTCTGCTGCCTGGCAGTAGTTATTTCACATTGCACTATGCGTCATTGTTATTGTTAATCCTGAGCATCCTTAATTGTGTGAGGTGTTATAAAAGTGTACTGCACTGTAAACTGGAGACAGACAGAGAACGCTACACTACAAAGGACTTGTGAAAGGTCCAAGTGTGTTGAGATGCTTGCTGACTGAGTTGCAGTAGACTACAAATGTAAAGTAAAATGGCACTTAGAGAGAGTTTGAGAGAGTTTATTTTATTTAAAAAAGGGACAGTGCATAAATATGAGAACTCAGATGCACTGTGTAAATGTGCCAGATTTAACCATACAGGCTAATTTTCATCTGTAGTCCCTGGGCAGGTTGATGGTTTAAGGAACAATAAAAGAACACTTATAAAACATAAGCACAGACAAATGAATAAAAACTATGCAAACATTGACAAGAAGCATTACAAGCAGCAAAGAAACATACAAACACGTGAGCACAGACAAGTGAGTAAAACTATTGAGCATGAACAAGATGCATTACAAGCAGCATAAAAAAGCAAACATACAAGACACATGAGCACAGACCAGCAAGCATCAACAAGTGACATCACAAGCAGCCATAAGCACACAGGAGCACATAGGAGACAAAGAGCCCGGCATCCATGTGCCCACAGCTGCCTGCAATGCCACTGGTATGTGCTGCTCAATAGGAAAAGGCTGACTGGTTCCAGCTCTGGTGGACAACTTTAGATTTTTCTTAATGAATTAATTGAATGGGGGGGGGGGGGCAAGCAAGCCATGGAAGATTTTATATACAGGCAGAATGTCTGAAAATGTGATGATGTTTTCCCAACTTAAGAAATGATATTTATTCAAAATTTTACAGTGATGATATAACTTTGGCTTTTTATCCAATATTTTCAGTGTTTGCTTATAAACTGATTTTAATGTCAACTTACATGCCTGTGCCGAGCTAGTAAGACAGTAGTTCATGTGTGAAAAAATCATAGCGTTGATGTACAACTTTGAAGCCTTGGTAGTTAAATAATTCAGAATATATAAAAAATTTGCCAAACTGAATTTGATTCTGTGTACAATTGTTATACCTTGAAACTTAAACTCATGCACTATTGCTAGTCTTCTCCCTGTCACAAAAACATCAGGATCTATTTGTCGACTTTGAAAAGAACATACACACAGTTTTGCTAACATTGAGATGTAAACAAGAGTTTGTTAACCAATTTGAGATATTAACCATGGAAGCTGATAGTTCAGCTGCAGCTTGTTTCTTATTTTTTGCATGTAAGTACAGTATAAGACTGTGTCGTCTGCGTACATCTGGCAAGTAACAGTAGGTGGGCAAACATCAGGTAGATAATTGATATACAGACTAAAGAACAGAGGACCTAAAATAGAGCCTTGGGGTACACCAATATCAATACCAACCATTTCTGATGTTTTATGGTCTACACGAACACACTGTTTCCATAAGGTAGCACTTGATTTATCATTTGGCTGATAAATAAAATCAAACTCATAGAATTGCATAGCATCATAATGCATCGCATCCTATCACGCTGAATCGCATTGTGTTGAATCAAATCGTGTTGAATCACATTGCAGCGCAATAGGGGGTGAATCGTGAATGAAGTTAATCAACACAGTGTACACTGGGGAGAGAGAGAGAGACAAGTTGTGCTATTGTGAAACATAGAACGATAGATATGAATGTATCTCTAGTTATATTAGTTAGCGCACAGCTTCAAAGCTAGCACTATGGGTAATCCATTGGCTCCTGAACACCAGCCTACCTACCAGTCACCATGACAGCTTCTTCCCCGAGGCCGTCCGACGCCAGCTCCTGACATAACTTATGAACAATGCTCCATGGGGTCACAAAAACTAAGCTATGTAATGAGGACATGTATATGAGTGCAATTTTAAAAGATAATTACATGTTTCTTATTATCAACATAGCTTAGTTTTCCCAGAATTACTTTATGAAGTGACAACAATTGTCTCGAGACTGCCTGAACCGGAACCACCTCCGAGGTGATTGTTGTCACCTCATGCAGTAATTCCAGGAAAAACTACTGTGCACACGTTCATTGCAGTGATGAATTATACTAAACAAAACAAAAAGTACAGCTCCGTAAGTTGTTTTCAGGGTTAATGGAAAACAATGGAGTTCTATGACTTCTGGATATGAGCTATAATCTGGTGTTGGCTGGTTGGACCATACTAAGTAGAAGAAATGCGTTGTTGGTTTCGGTCTTTTCGTAGGCAATGTTGTTTTTTAATGACACCGGCCTTATCCTTTAAAAGTCTTGGTGTACATAGCTTACAAGTTGTATATGTTAAGTTCGATGTATAGTCAAATGTCTGTCAGCGTGCTGTATTCACATTATGTGCGATGTCCTCTGTTGTGTACCCTGTGTGTTGTCCTGTTAGAATGTGAATTGTTGTATGTTCTTGTACAGATAACCCAGTCAAAAAAATCAATATTGGAGTTGAAAGGTTTTTAATGTGACAACAGCAATATGGGATTTCATTCTTGTCCTCTCAGAATTAACACAACTATACTACAAGTCATTGAATTTAGAGCTGCCATGCCTATCCAAACAAGACTATACATTTACTTCACACAGTTCGAGAGCCGTTTTATCTTGAAATCTTGTTATTCCACTTTTTTCATAACCATGTTTATCTGTAATAAGACCTTATGTAGTGAGACGTGTAGGCCTATGGTGCCTGAAAGACTATTATGGATTAAATTATGTCAAATTATATACATCTTGAAAATTGCTGTTGTAAAGTTTGGCTCCAGTTCCATATACAGTATGGAGGGTCATTGACCTTGAGTTGCAGGTATATAGAGAGAGGATGTTTTTCTCTCTCTCTTTCATGCTGGGAACATTAAGAGACGTGCCTGCAGGGCGACTGCACCAAACACGGGTAGTACATTCTGTACCCTGCAGCTTCCCTGGCACCTCCTACCTGTTCATGACAGCTATAAAAATATCATATGTACATAGTCTGCACATAAAAAAAGGGCCTCTGAAATAATGCCTCTGGAGCCTCAGACTCCTCATGCCAAGAGCCAAAAGATTTATCATCGCCTCAGCTGTAGCCTCTTAGGTTGAATTTATACAGGACAGAAAATGTGATTTTCTTTTCTTAAAGGAGAGTAAGTGTAGTCTAGTCCCTTTTCCCTTACGGGAAATCCACATGAATTTCACATGTGAAAAATCAATTCAATTCCTTTTTTTTTTCTTCAGGAAAATGCATTGTGACTCCTGCAGTGTATTTCCTCCCTGACCCTGCGTGTTTCAGGAGATTCACATGTTTTTACCACATGCGTAGTGGGGGTTGGGAAGGGGAGCTTGTGTGGTTGGAAGCAGGGGCATCGTGCAAGCCAAAATTCTGGGGGCACAATTAAAGCTGGGGTCTGGGGATCCTCCACCAGAAAAAACAAAAAAAACAACACAATTTCCTGCAATTTGACATGTAGATTCAAAAAGTTTAGATTAATTATTTAAATACTCCACTGTAACTCGGCAATCTTACATTAGGGTAAATACTATAGCCTTTATTTATATAGAGATTTTCATGTCTGCTAATTATTTGTTTGTTGTGGTTTTTGAAAATGACATTTTCACTTATTCACTGCTGCCGCTTTTCTTGAAAAGGAACTTAATCTTGTCTGCTTCGACCAAACTTGTTAAGGGGCATAAATTCACATGAAAAGGCTGTGTCCTCAATGCAAATTAATATAGAGAACATAAATAATAAAGCTACAGCTGAAAGGAACCTTACACAGGAAGCAGCATGACGACAAGATAATGGGACTGTGTTGACATCACATAGCAATGTCTCCTCTGTTGCCAATCAAAACTCCGATGGAGCAGTAGTAACCTATTTTCCAGCTGCTCAGCCTCCTTGAAAGATCCATCATCACCACTAGCCTATGTACATGTAACCACACCAACACAGAGAGAGAGAGAGAGCGAGAGAAGAAAAATGGGCTGTGACTTTTTCAGTTCTGATCTATCACATAATTAGAAGAATAAGTTTGACCCATATTATCTAAAATGACCATACATAACTACATATTATCAAAATAAAAAAGATCAAGATACCGTAAAGCTTAATTTAAAAGCTGAGTCCCAATTAAACCCCAAGTCCCTTTTACTGGCCAGGTATGGCTATATGTTTTGACAAATAAAGGCCAGTCTCTATTAGAAGCCGAGTCGAAATTAATTGTTTACGTGGTTACCATGTTTTTGCAATCATAAGTCAATATTGAGCAAAACTCTGGAAACGCAGCAGCGAGGTTATCCATTCTTTCTCTAATCTCTCAAGCTGATCTAGCTTGATGCACAATGGACTAGCTCTCTCTCTCAATATGTCCACATTACAAAACAAATCCATCTACCAGACACCCGCCATACATACACACAGTGATCATCTATGATTTAACACTACACCTCATCATGACAACACAATGCTTGCTTGTTGTCTACAAAACAGCGTGCTAGTTAACTACAAAACAGCGTGCTAGTTAACTACAAAACAGCGTGCTAGTTAACTACAAAACGGTGTGCTTGTTAACTACAAAACAGCGTGCTTGTTAACTAAAAAACAGCTTACTTGTTAATAACAAACGAGCGTGCTAGGTAACTACAAAACAGCGTGCTAGGTATCTACAAAACAGTGTGCTTGTTAACAACAAAACAGCGTGCTTGTTAACTACAAAACAGTGTGCTTGTTAACAACAAAACAGTGTGCTTGTTAACAACAAAACAGCGTGCTTGTTAACTACAAAACAGCGTGCTTGTTAACTACTAAACAGCGTGCTTGTTATCTACAAAACAGGGTGCTTGTTAACTACAAAACAGCGTGCTAGTTAACTACAAAACAGGGTGCTTGTTAACTACAAAACAGCGTGCCTGCATGACAACTGTAATTTTACTCACTTATAAACTGAGTGAAACCTTCTGAGAACATCGTTCCATTCCTCCCAACATTTTTAGTCCTGTCTTGCATACAGCACACTGACCCTGGCCTGTGTTCTGATGACATACGAAATTTGCACATGTCGAATACCACAGCCAAATGCTACTCCATCTCTCTCTCTCTCTCTCGTTCGCTCTTTCTCTCAGTGTGTGGTTGGCGTTAAAATGAGAATGCTCTGTCTCTGGGGCACGTGCCCCCATCAGTTTGAATAGGTATGACCCATGGGCACGTCTGATGATATCAATCTACTTTAATTGCACGAGGGATGGGACAGTTGTTGCAGGAAAATGTCCTTGTCTTATCCATTTGTTGCAGGAAAATGTCCTTGTCTTATCCATTTGTTAGGTTCTGTCTAAAGGATGGGACACCTTCCTTCTTTTCACATTTGGTGTTGGAGACTGCAAAGAGGTGAACAATTAAGGCTTATTGATTTAGTGTGTTTGGGCATGCTTATATCAAGTGGCCTGTGAGCAATGAGTTGTGGCTTTTTCTTTGATGTCACAATTTGTATTGGAGACTAAGAAGGTTAAGGATAAGGCTGGTGTAATTATTATAATTTTTTTTCAACATAGCCTACAAAAAGACCAAAACCTAAACTGTATTTCTTCTACTTATAAGTATGGTCCATCCAGCCAACCCCAGATTATAGAGTTCATATTATATAAGTCATAGAAATGACAATGAATGTGAGCCTGAGGCGATCGCTGTCACTTCATACAGTAATTCTGTTTGAAGTGAGGAACTTATGCTTATGTTGTACATGAGTATGGTTCGGCTAGATTTACTTGATCAAGCTATTACCCATAGTGCAAGCTTTGAAGCAAAGCGCTAACGAAATATAACAATGCAACTTCAAAGATGTAGGCCGCCGAATCCTCTTTTTCTTGATTGGCTGGCTGCAAGGTAGACAAACTGTTCAGTAACCAATGCTGGTTGGGATATTACCCATAGTGCATAGTGCATTGAATGCTATGAGATCTAGTATTGTCTTATTGTGTGCATT
>OMKL01138939.1:0-12391 GCA_900302295.1 Parasudis fraserbrunneri | reverse complement strand
AATTTGGCATCAGACTTTTGAGACCAGGAAAAAAGGACCCATCCATTCTAAATAAATAACAGTCAGTTTTGCCAGCAGAACTGTCACCCTTTCAATTTGAGAATGTGGTTTAAATTTTATCCCCTGAATCTGTTTGAACACATGAAAACGGTATAGTAGCCCAGTTTCTTGAGGCTCAGAAGTTCGCTCCTCTAGTGAGCAGACAGACAGCAAGAGATTACAGACAGTTTCTTCAACCAAGGGGTGTGACAACTCAGAATTTAGAGTAAGTTCCAAAACCAGACCATTCCACCAAGAATGCTGTCTGGACAGTTACAGTCATGTGCTGTTTAGAGCAAAGATAGAGCACGGCTTGCTGTATGCTCAGAGTATCTGTGGTTGTGGTTAGAGGAATGTCCACTCCCTCACAGTCCCGTGTATCGACAAGTCGACAAGTGGTCAAAAAGGATAAGTGAACCCAATAACACACACCATTCCATGTTACTTAACCACACACAGGTGAGAGACATGCAGAAATACTCTCTCTCTATCACTCTCTCAAACACACAACAACAACAACAACAGTGTCAGTGCGATTTAGGAAGTCATCTTAATTGGGTGCCACTCTCGCTCCATCTGTCACACTCACGCGCTCTGCTCGGCAAGGAGATTCTTTGGAAGGACGGACCTGGATATAGAGCAGGGGCTGGGGCTGGTTAGGCCACAGGAGGAGAGCCACATATCAGTACTAGAATACTGGGAGTCATACCTGTCTGTATGTATGAAAGCACAAACACACACATACAGACCTGCACACACTCAGCAACATTTGCTCTATCCCCACCTCTTCATCCACACACACACACACACACACACACACACACCTAAAAAAAACAACTTTACTAATAACGTAAATACCAGTTTTACCGGAGGAGTAAGCGGGAGGGCTTGTTGAAGCAGGTGCGTATCCTCCGTTTGAATGTTCCACCTCCAAGTCAAACGACGGTCTGGGTTTGGGTGCGTATTCACGTCTTGGACGAGACTGGGCTTCGCTCACCCTGAGGTGCGCAGACAGATAGACACACACGCTAGGTCAAAAAGGCATGATAAATCACAAACTCAAGAGACTGAGGATATTGCCTTAGCTTTTCATTTTTTCTCCATAAGAGAAATCTAACATCCACGATTGGAAAAAGGGCAACAAAAAGCTCTTTCCTTTGATTTCTGATATGTTAGATGTGGCTCTTCTGTGTTAGCGTGGCACCGGCCCTAATGTCCAATAACAGCCTGGGTTATGGGTGCAGCTCTAATAGAAGTGGTGCTGACCTCTCTCTGAGTTTGTCAGACAGCTCTTCCAGGATCTGCGCCGCCTGCCTGTGGTACTGCAGCTGAGATTCTACCAGAGAGGACAGCTGGCTCACCTGCTCCACCTACACACACACACACACACACACACACACAGGAAAACTATTTTGGTTCTCAGAGTGGGCAATACAAGCTTGAACATGGAAAGAATGTTTGAGAACACTGGTGTTCTTGCTTCTTCACCTTTATGTGTTAGTACACCAACATTTTGGTCAACAGACATTCAGGGCATTTAATATTATCATTATTATTATTATTATTATTATTAATAATGATAATAATAATAATAATAATAATGATAATAATAATAAGACCCTACACAAACGCAATGCTATCTTTCACAAAATCATCCATCACAGCATTCATTTGTGCATTCTTTACGAGGTAGTTGAAAGATGAAATGGTATGAGCTCCCTTTTCACTCTTCTCTTGCCATTCTCTCCATTCAGCCACCCTCCCGTCAGCTTTCCATTCTTTTCTCATCATGTCATTTTGCATCATAACAGCGTCATTCAAGTCATTCAGCTCATTAGGTTCGGTATGAAAACGGTAAATAGCAGATGAAACAGGTTAGGCAAGTCCTCAGTATATTGCAAGTCACTGTGGAAAACAAGACACGTCACCTTAGACCTGCTCAGAGGCGTTATATAACCGTTTGGCTCATTTACTTCAGTAGATGCGGGCACTGAGCAGCTCTCCTTAAATACCCTTCACTGCCTCTAACTGAAAAAGATACTGGCCAGAATGAGGATTAGCTCTTCCTCTTCGAGGCAAATAAGGTTAAACACTTAGAGAATGTGTAAAGAACTCTCATATAATTCTGCTACTTCTGGTCTGGTTTTAGATGGTGTCCTCGTCCTTCAAAGGTTGGACTTGGGGGTCTAGGTAATATAGCTGGGCAATGTGCTCCATATTCAGATCGTCCTAACTAGGGTTGCAAGGGGTTGGAAACTTTGCAGAAATTTTCCATGGGATGTTAAGCTCTGGAATTGGATGCCAATTTCAAATTTTTTTTTTTTTTAAACCTATAAAAGCTGCTGCTGCTTATAATAGTGAACTTATTTTGGTGGGAAATACACATAATAAGGCAATACTAGGTCTTGTGGCATGTTTTGGTTAAAAGACACAATGAAATGGCATTTCTACAGCATCTAGTATCCTTATCGTGACATATATCCGAGTTAAACACGATAGGCAGGCGGGACATAACGGGAGGAATTTGATTTAAAGTTGCAGATTGATTGATGGGTGGATGTCATGATATTATTGGTTGGTTCACTCATATGTAAGCACATATAATATTTTGTTTTACTGGAAGAAAACATGATTGGATTTTTACATAATAATTTTTTGTTTTAGCATATTGTTAAATAGGTGCACAATGTGACTGGAGAAGTGATCTAAAAGGGTTAAAAAGGCATTTTTCATTTCATCTCGACTTTAAAATATCCCCATTTAATGAATTGCAACCCCCATGGAATTGCAACTCTGCACTGTGCATTAAATACACAGTGCACTCCTCCATCACATGTACAGGTAACTGCCAGCATCCAGAGACAGTCTATTGAGCAGACAGATCACTGTAGTAGTTTTGAATGGGGAAATTCATGATGAATCCAAGATGGTGGCAATGACGAAACTACTTACTGCAAAACAAATATATTCTGAGAAAATAATGAAATGTGATGTGATTTCATGTTGAAATGTGAGTTTTAAAGATGTTTAAAATTAATAAAGATCTCTGCCAAAAGACTGGGAATTACACAGTGAGTGGTTGCCAGGTAAATAAGAACTCTGTGGCAGAAACTACTGGATGGATGAAGTGAAAAATTTTACTTGTGTTTCTTAAACGTCTCTTACAGTGGGAAATTACTGAGTTCATGCAAAAGCTCTAAATAGTTTTTCTGTACTTCTGTTAATGAGAACACAAGGTATTCCTGCATTTCTTATCTTGCACTAATGTCAGGCTATATCTGCTGAAACTGTCAAACCACATACATCCTTTTTAACTCAAGATCAATGAAAAATAATTGTCTGACAGTGTTCTGCAACACATAGCCTGTGTGTGGGTAGTATGACCAAATTAGGATACGTTCACTGTCTCTGGGCAAAATTAAGATGTTTTGGCATAAGTGAAGACAATACTTATATTTCAAACCAATGACAGTGCCTAAAGGAATTTCCACCACATGGAGCATGCATTGAAGCTGGTCTAAGAGGAAAAAAGGCATTTTTCTATCACAAAATTTTCCTTTTTGACCAACGTAACATGCCCACAATATATAACAAATACAGCAGATTATTTATATTATAATATTATGAAGGCTAATATATATGGCTGCTATTACAAGTGGCACATGAGAGAACAAGCTATTGTTCAAATCACACAAAAATCAAACATCTGATGATTTTCTCTTGAGTTGACTACATCGGTTTGCTAGAACATTACAATTCTAATTGTAGTTCAGCAAATACTATCTTGTTTGTGTGGTCTGGCTGGATTATCACAACTTTCCAACCGAGAGACTTGGGCTGGAGGAGGTGAGTTAGAGGATGAGTGAGAGACATACACTTGAACAACATTAAAGCAACAGCTATCAATTCCAAACTGTCAAGCCTAATTAAATAGATTACGTCTATATGCTTTTATGGCATTTTGTTTTATCTTAGGGAAAATGATGAATCAACATATCAGGTTACTTAATTTTGAGATTGTTAAACTATTGTTAAGATAAATTCAATGTTGACAGTGCTATTGTCGACGTTGCTCAAACAAAATACATTTAATAGGCCAATTATATTCAGAGGGTGAAAAGTGAAAGCTGCAAGTCTCTTTCAAACACCTATGTCAAAATGACACAAATATAAACAAGCATTTATTTGCTTGTCTATATACAGCATTAGCAGAAATATCAAGCATTTAGCAGTTGACACCTAGTGTGTCGTCAGCCTAAAAACGTTTTGTGTTCAGGGAGACTAATTAGTCAGACACTAGAGTCGGTCATGCCACACATTACATTTTTCATTTCCTGCCAGTTACATTAGGCCTATATTTCCTAACAACATTTAACACAAAGCCTATTAAATGGCACAGGTTGGTACTTAAATACCAGTCATTTGGTTGGGCTCAATCTACTGCAAAATCGTCTCGACGTTGGACAATTGGCGATTGCTCTGAATGTCGCCGATCCACAAATTAATCTTCCAATAGCACAAGCCTACTAGGTAACTGACCCCAGATCTTGGTCTGCCCTCTACTTAAACCTACCTATGGCAATATATGCATCAACAACAACCTTTTCCACTGTTCACCAGATGCAGGTCCAGAGCAGATGGGACACAGCTAGAAAGCAACCCTTTCCCCCCTTGTATCACCCCGTAGATCAAGTAAACTCACGTCGGTCTCCAGCAGGTTGTGCATGGAGCTCTCGGCCAGCTCTTTGGACTCGTGGAACTTCTCCAGCGCCTGCCTCAGCTCCTCATCTGGAATCTTCCCCTGGCGCTTCTTCTTATAGTCGTAGTCCAGACGGCGGCCCTCCAGCTTCTTCAGGTGGTGCTGAGTGGATGTAGGAGGGAGAGGGAAGAAGAGTGTTGGTGTTAGGAGGAGAAGAGGATTCACACACATTTTAAAAATCACGTGACGGGAGGTATTTTCTTTGGTTTCATAATTTCCTGTAAATAAGGAAGAACCTGCACACTTTTCTGCTCCAACACTTGTTTACTGGACAACGTCTCAAGCCTAATGGGTCTTCATCAGGTCAAGAGGCAGTAGAGGACTCTAAACGAAACAAGTGTTGGAGCAGAAGAGTGTGCGGGTTCTTTCTTCTTTATTTGTGGCATTTTCAGCCTACTCTTGCTGACCTACTGTATCAATAAAGACATAAATACTAAGGGACAGTGGATTGCACTCTCCAAGACAAACAAACTGCTCCGTTCTACCTGAATATCTTTGATGTCCTTGTCGGCAACAGCCTGCAGTGGGTCAATAAAATTCTGCTTTACATCGATGTCCAGAGCATCCTTGACCTCTGCCAACCTCTTCATGGACTCCCCAACATCCACCAGAGCTCCACCTGCAGGACACACAGACACATACACACACATACACACACTGAGAAGGCAATGCAATATGGGGCCTGGTGATGTACAGTATATTAACAATATGCATCGGGAATATAAAGGAAGGTTATAGACAAAGAGAGAGGACACAGTACAAACACATGAACACTTGCTTAATACAGCGTTCTCCATGAGTAACTCCTCAGTTAATTTCTAACATTCTATCTACACCCTGCTCCCACCTTCCTCTCTTTTCATCTTCTCCAATCATCTGTAGACCCACACTATTTCTCTTGACCTCCACCCACTCCTCCACCCTGTCTTACCAAAGTTGGTGTCCTCGCCCATCTCCCGCCCATACTTGGCCATGGACTCCCCCAGGAGGCCCTCTGCCTGGGGGTAGCCGGGGCTCTTCACCTGCCCGCGGATCTTGGACACGGTGTTCAGCATGGTCAGCTTGGCCCTGGAGGCTGGGTTGGGCTGGAGGTACTCTGAGGTCTTGGAGATGACCTCCACCACCGCCTTGCTGGTGACATCTGCTCTCTGACGGGACAGAGGGGAAGGAGGAGGGGAGCACTTTATACCTGGTTTTATGTATGTTTGTATGTGGAGACTGGACTGGACAGGACAGGACAGGATAGGACCAGACCGAAGGAAGTTAGTTAGTTAGTTAGTCCGTCCGTCCATCTATCCATCTAACAGACAGACAGACAGACAGACAGATAGACAGACAGACAGACAGACAGATAGACAGATAGACAGATAGACAGATAGATAGACAGATAGGACATGTGAACATACCCTCTCCAGGTCCCTGAACTCCTCATCCAGTTTAGTTCCCTCAGCACCTCCAACCTTCTCACTCACCATCTATGAACACAGAGAATACAGATGGATAAACACACTAATCACAGCTGGTCTCCAGAGGAAAGACCCTTGTCATTTTGGCACCCCCACCAGGCCAGTCTCCATGTGGGATCTACATTTGGGAGACAAGAGTTTCCTCTGGCCTAAGAGCCTTAGGAGGACCATAAGGGATTCTACTCTGGGTTTCTTTCTAAGTGGTGGATATTCCATCAGGTCAGCACAGAGAGGTTTCCCTTTATATAAAAAAAAAAACACGCTGCAGTTTCCTACACCACAACCACACTCACACACTTTCATTGCAGACTCGTTCTTCCATCCTCTTACTTTCAGTCACACATGGCATCCAAACACACATGTGGTGCACACACGCATGCAGACAAGACAGGTAGGTCTATCAGTCCTATACTGTAATGTAACACCAGGTAGGTCTATCAGTCCTATACTGTAATGTAACACCAGGTAGGTCTATCAGTCCTATACTGTAATGTAACACCAGGTAGGTCTATCAGTCCTATACTGTAATGTAACACCAGGTAGGTCTATCAAAAGTCATCTACAAGTAAGCTAGCGACCACTGCTGTTCCTGTCGTCCGCTGTCAACACCACCATTCCTCCCAGGTGTCAGGCTCCTCATTTACTTCCATTCATTTTGAGGACCAAGTCTAAATATCATACTTCTTAAGTATAAACAAACTATACAATAATATTATTCGGTGTAATATATTTTTCTGTGTCAACGGTACTTGTTTGTTTGAGCTAACGTTTTCATTTTCAAATTATCAGTAAAGGAACTATTTCTTATTTGAGGTGTAGTTTGACCAACTGTCAACATTTCACAGAATGTTTGGAATTTCTTCCAGTAAGGCAACACGTAACCATGGGTAACCACTCTCCAAACATTCCACACAGGGCAAAGATACACAGCCCAATCAAATCTACAACAAATGTACCACATCTGCTTTTATTTTTCAAAGCTAATACATCTGTAAAGACACATCAAATGCCAAAACAAACATGTACCATTGACTCAGAATTGTCTGTTTTATTCAATTCTGCAAAGCAGTGGTTTGTTTATACTTCAGTATGATATTTAGAGTTGGTCCTCAAAATGAATGGAAGTGAATGAGGAGCCTGACACCTGGGAGTAATGGTGGTGTAACGGCGGATGACAGGGACAGCAATGGTCTCTCGCTTACTTGTAGATGTAGAGGTAAGACTGCTGAAACTTAACATGTTCTACTAAAGTGAAATATCTCTTTAAATATGGCCCTTAGATCAGTTTCTTGTTTCCATGTACAGTACAGTAAAGGGTGATTTCATCAGCAAATTTGGTAACCGTACAAAAATCAAATATGCATTGGGATTGTTGGAAAGAATAATTTATTTTGTTCATTTGAGTTACTTTCAGGTCTTTGAACTGACCCTCCCCCAATTAAGATAGATAATAATCAAGATTATTGGCCTGTTCTTGCCAAAACCATATATTCCTTCCATATGGTGGTTTACTGTGAGACCTATGAATGTCACAGACAAAACAATCGCACTGCAGAAGGCTTAGCCTAACAGTGTTTAAGTGGACCATTTATATATATGGTAGGGAGTTTTTGGAGGGGCCTTGAATTCTGTGTAGAAGACAATTAGAATTATGATAATTTCTGCTGTTTTCAAGTTGTAGCCTAACTGCCGCAAATCATATTTCTGGGCTCACAATAATTAGCTGAATATTAGGATACAAGGTCTCGGGAAAGCTGATAACTGAAAGGATAACTGAAAGAATTAGGCCTAGTTTAACAAAAAAAAAATTCTGGTTGTCCATTTTTGCCTACCTAAATCTGCATTAAGCTATAAGCATACAATCATTCTATCAGTCCAAATTTTAGCGGACTGGTACTGAAACAAATAGGCCTATCCTAAAGGCTTGAGTACAAATATGCTTAACATTTAGCCTACTTTCCTAAAAATGCTATTCAATAACAGATAGACTAAGTGATGGGCTTTATCTAACCCTCTCTGTTGGGAATGGTGGTCGCTGTAAAAGACGCAATGTAATGAAGAATATGTTGTGGAACTCACTCCCAGATCTTGTGAGTCTCTTGGTACCAAATGTACATACTGCCTCCCTCACACCCTCTAGCCCCTAGCTCCCTTGCAGTGGTTCAGGTATAGGCTAATAGATGGGCTGGCCATGTAGGTAACATGATGGAATAGAGTAGCCGAGTTTGATGTGGACAGATGCTGGACTATAGGTTACATGAGTGACATGTTTCAGGCTAACATGCGCAGATCAGCATGGTGGTGCTGTGTTCATCACATCGTCATCAGTAGTTCAGCCTAGGCCTGGGTCAGGCTAGGCTACCAGTAGGGCTGGGCAATATGCCCAAAATATCATATCACAATATTGTAATATATATGTAATAAAATTGTCAGGGTCCTGTTTCATTCAAAATTGTCCATTTTATTTTACTTTTTAATACTGCTGCTACTTTTTTTTATTAACTTAAAAATAGTTAATAACTTTGCATGGATCCATGACGGTATACCTTCATATTAGGTATACCTTCCTATCCTGCAAGGGTTTTGGAAATTGTTGCACTGTATTGTGGCTTTCAGTAGTAAGACACCTGTACACCTTAGACATATAGGGTAAAACGTGGTCACAAACAAAGGCAAGTCAAAGTTACCAAGAAAGCAGGTAGCCAGGACAAAGAGCATTCTTTAGATTTCCTGTAGATATTTTCTGTCTTTCTTTCTTTCCATTTTCACTCGATAGCTGACCAAGTCTGTTCTACTGGTTGACTAACAGTCTGGAATGTGGTTTGGGCAAGGTAGAGGCATAGCAAAGATTCCATGACTGACACTAAGGTACACGCCCACTGATCAAGGAGTCATCTTACCCCACACACACTGCAGTGTTTTTACCACACCAATAGCCTATAATGATGTTGTCAAAGCATGCCTCTGTAGCTGGGCAGGTGGCATAATGACAAGTTCCAACTGCTTTATCAGCCCAGTGATGACAACACACCAACTGAATGTAATGTGGAATACTAATGTGATTGTCTGTAAACAACCTGTCAGTCTGACATCTCACAGAGAAATGGAATGAGGACCTGATCATAAGCCTTTATTTCTGAGCTGCCCGAATCCATCTGGTATTGGTATGGTGTTTGATATGGCCCTTTCAGCTTTTTAGCTACTCTACGCCACCTCTAGACACACCAGATCTTTTCCAAAGTTGGAAACATACAACATTGTAAAATAAAAATAAAAATAAAAAGTGTCAGATAGATAATGGTGTAAAATGATTACACCAACAAAACAACAACGTGAAACGCCTATACACTGCAATCCAACATAGCCTGTTCCTGATTAGCCGACAGTTCACTTCAGCAAGTAGGTACTACTCATGACATTAGAATGAGAAATCCATCTGCACGGAGTAATGGCAAAGCAGCCACATTTACACAGCCACTGCTGGTTTAATCAAATTAGGCTAGGCTGCATCATGGAGGTAATGCTGTAATGATAATAATAACTTCAAAGTTTCCGACAGTGCTCAGTGTTCAGAAGCAAGAAGTTTCCACCAGTAGCCAGCAAATATTAACGTTAGCCAAGTTACAATGTAACAAAACAGTGTTAAGTAGAAGACTAACTCACTTCCACTTTTGAACATATATTACGCTGCAAGGTAACAGGTTAACACATTCACAATGGCAGCATATTCATATTTGCTACAATTGTAACGTTAACTTCAACTTATCCTGCTAACATTACTAGCATCATTGCGCTGACGTTACATTTAGCAAGTAATCCAAAATTTGGTGAGCCTACGTTGACACTAGCTAGCTAGTTATGAAATAAGAAATAATAACCCACTCAGCATTAACGTTAGCTACATTGCAAAATGTGATTTGATAGCACTGTGAGGTACTTCTGTTAACGGGCTAACGTGGCTAACTTTCCTAATGCTAACCCGCAGTAATGTGATGCTAACGACGTTAGCTACCTGCTAATGTTGTTATGTTAAAAAGTTGTATGCTGACCTGACTCGCTTTGTAAAATTGCTTCTTGAATCCCGCGACAGACATCTTGTAACTCACGTGCTATCACACACAAAACTGCTTTCAAATGTGTGTCAAATGATCTAATAAAAGTTGACTGTTCAACAGTGTGGTCCTCCTGGCTACACGTCTTCAAACTTTGCACTGGGAAACTTGCCAGGCAACCACAGCCTATTTCCTGGCTCGAGGAGATGGGTCCATCCTGGTGGATAAATTGGGTCATGCCACAAACACACACACCTATCTACAGTAACACTGAAAATCCTATGAATACCAGTCAGTTAAGAATGTATTTAGTCTATGACAGCCACTAGCATTCATTGCAGCCATATGGTAGGCATTATCAGGGGGAAAGACTAACGAAATATATTACTGCAATTGAAGTAGGCCTACTATTCATTTTATTTGGACTGTTTTTGAATATTGAATGACTGTGTTTTACTTTCAATAACATATTGTACTCGCTACTCTAAAATACCTAAAAATAAATGTACTCTTGTAAGAGTCAATACTTAGACTACAGGTATAAGTACTCGAAAAAGTTGTTACTCATAAAATGTACTCAATTTCAGTAATTGTAAGTACCTGTAATTAGGTATTTTCCATCTCAGTGCATACCAAAATTAAAGTAAACTTGAAACTGGTGTATTTATCTTGTGCAACAAAACACAATGCAACAATTCAAAAGAAAAAGAAATACTTTTATTACATTCTTAAAAGCACATATAATGTATCCCATTGGACAACAATATATATCGAGCTGTGTGACTCAGTTACTCTTGGACTAGTAATATACCTCTTGTACATTTTGTCATACAGGGAAAGAGAGGGGAAACAAACTATTCTTTTTTTTATTTGAAATTTTCCTAATCTTTCTTTTAAAAAAATAGATCACGTACTTTACAAGACAAAAGGTGGAGACACAAAAGGAGAAAAAAAATTGATAAAAGACTGACAGTTAAAAGAAAATCACAACAAAAGAAACATTAAAACCCCAATAATAAAATTCATTTAAAATTCTATTTAACTGATTTATTTATTTATTTATTTTTTAATGTCTTGTAAAGTTCATGTTACAATATTGGGAGTAAGGGGGAAGGGTTCTTGACACTTTGTGAGTAACATTCACAAAAATAGAGCTTACGTCCACAGTGATCATGGTTATGGGTCTCATCTTAGGTGCAAACGTGTGAGGAGTACAAGGCTAGTAGAAGACACTGGTGATAGGGGCATGAGACAGAGAGCACAGCTAGCTCCCTGAGTGGCAGACAAATCTTGAGGTGCGACTTCTCCGAATAGGATTTCTCTGGATCTTGCTCTGAAACTTCACACCTCCCTATGGAAGAAATGATCACCCTGATGCTATACCATCAACTGAAAAAAAAAATGTATACCGTTTGTATGAACTCAAAAGGGTTACGCACCTGTATGAAGAAGAAAAAAAAACATAATTTACAAAGAAAACAACTTGAGAACAACGGTACAGAAATCAGGGGAAGTCTTACTGGCATAAAGATGCCTAACTCAGGGGGCAGCCAGTGGCTCTGTCTTGCCTTAGACTAGTGCCCAGTGAGATAGAGGAAAAGGGGAAGTGCTTGGTTTTTGGACAAGGTGTTTTGAGGACTGAAGGAAAGGAACAGCAAATGTACAAAGATAATACAGTTGTTCCAACCAGCAAGGAGAGCTTTACGATACATACAGAGCATCCACAGTCCAGCCTAGAACCAAAGGAGACGCTGTGAGTGAAGGACAAATCTATTACACATACTGACTGCTGGTTAGAAACACATAGGGGAAATGTTTCATCCCCTCCTCCCCCCCTTCCAAAGTCTCTTTACTACACAAAAGTTCATGATTTCATCTTCTGACTTTGCGTCTCCTTGGTGTCCTCGTTGTCTTCTCATCTCTTCAGGCAGGGGGGCGCAGAGAGCACTGAGTCACTTCGAAGGGAATGCTCTCGGTTAGAACGCGTGGTTAAAATGGCAATGTCTTCGCCTTTGTGTCGCTGGATCGCCTCCCCTGCCATGTGACACGTCAGCAACAAAGTGTCCGCCCCCTGT